>PVJO010002072.1:0-39540 GCA_004026905.1 Hystrix cristata
GATGGGTCCAAGCTCCTAGCAAAACCATGCATAGGGAGAAATCACCCACTCTACCCCCTCACCCAAACATTAAGTCTTACAGCAGCCTAAAGTATCCCTTAACATTTCTGTTTTCATCAAACAGCCAGACATGTTTCTTGCAGCAGTGCTTTGGGGGTTTAATGTTCATCCCACCAGCCTTAGGTAGAAAAAACAAAGCCAAAGACCCCACAGTCTGTGCACAAAAATGATACATTTATTGAAAGAGTATTTTTTTTTAATACAAAAGAAAGCTCTGTACATAGGACTGTGACCATGTCCACCATTCCTGGGTCAGCATCCCAGGGAAAGTAGAAACCACTGACACACACCCCACATTCACACACACACACACACACACACTCAGGCACACACACACATACCCCAGAGCCACCGAGGAAGGGAAACACCAAGGGTCGCTGCACATGAAATGCCACCTCATCCCTGACACACATGCCCTCCCAAGGCCACGTTCACACAACGCACATTATAAGCACTTTGCCTGATTCACTCACTGGGTCTGTCTGCTGCGGGAAGGGAGGAGAAATTCATCAGCATCTCCTCCCCTGGGTGGAGGAGCAGGGTGTGAGTGGTGGTGGAGTGAAACAAGAGCAGAGCGAAGGGGCTGGGCAGTTACAGACCTGAGTCCCAAGCTCCCCTGCTCTGGCCCTGATTTGCCATGCCCCAGCCTTTAAAGCCACCCAGAAGCCCCAGCCATCTCCAGGAGAGAGCCCAGAAAGGTGACTTCCATCATGGCACCCCAAATTGGGGCAAGACAGCCATGGAGATAGAGGTTAGGGGGTTCGAAATGTGGGCAGATTATCCCCTTGATAACTAGGCTGTGCGTAGAATCTCCCCACCCTTCACCTGATCACAGAGGCAGGCTTGTTCCACAGTTGGAAGGATTAAGAAAGGTCTGCTCCAGCTGCTGCCCCGGTTCTGAAAAAGCCCCTTTCTGGACACAGGTGGTGAAGGTGGGCTGGGACACAGGGTAAAAGACCCTCCCCCATGCTGGTCCACCCTCAAGATCTACCCCAGGAGGGGCAGGGGGGTGGGGCATGGCCCCTGTACAAATTACATAAATACTGAGGTTACACTTAGAAAAATAAAGTCATTTTCTTCAAGGCTTTTTGTCTTAATTTAAAAAAGTTACAGTAGCTGCTCACTCCCTGGGAGAGCTGCCCATTCTGGCTCCCCATTCTGCTGCACTCAGCCCAAGAGCCGCTCCCACTTGTGACCCCCCATTCCTGCCTCTGCCCCCCTCCCAGACCCCACCCTGCTCACTGCAACTTGGGCCCCAGACAGCTCTGGGCCTGGGAGAGGGAGCACAAGGTTGCAATGCCCATGCGTGTGGCACAAATGAAGTCAGTTGCCTCTGTCTGAAACCCTCCCACCCCCACCCCCACGTTTGGTCTCCCTCTTCCCTCTCTCCAGAGACAGCCCTGAAGGGCAAAAAGAGGCCTAGAGCTGTAGATGACCCACTCCACCCGCTTGGGGCACGGCCTGAGGGCCCCTCCCCCTGGCTCTCTCCTGGCAACAACCCAGGACCCAGCCATCCCAGAATCTCCCCCTCACACTGGAGGACCGCAAGCTCATGGGGTGGCTCTGTCCCCAGGGGCCCTACCAGTTCTGGGGAGCCCAAAGGCTCCCCAGGGAAGGGGAGTTTGGGCAGAGAGGGGGATGAGAAAAACGCCATAAAAAAAAGTTAAATATTTTAAAAATATATATTTATAGATTTGTTTTCACTTCGTCTCCTCAAATAAAAAGTTCAAAATCAACTTTGAAGCAGCTGGGAGGAGAGGGGGGAAGACAAGGGGAAGAAGGGAACACTGGTGGTTCCCTCCAACCCAAGTGCCCCTGGAGGTCCTCGGGTGCGGCAAGGCAGGGTGGCGGCCCCAGGAACCGGCCCCACGCGCAGGCCCAGCTGCTCAGGAGCTGAAGGGGCAGAGGGCGGTGGCGCAGGGGTGCCCTGGCTTCCCAGCTGGCTCCCTGAGGAGCAGGGCGGGCCTCTTGTGAGCCAGCCTGTGGCAGACACGGTGTTGACCTAGGGTCAGCAAAGAGGCTGGAGAGAGGGCCCGACTGCTTCCTTGGGGGTGGGGGGGACACAGTGCCCAGCCCCACAGAAGGCCTGTGAGTGGGAAGGGGGCACGGTCCCGTCAGGTAAGCTAATACTCATGGCAAACATCGAGCCAAGCTGGCAAGGGGAGTCTGAGGGGGAAGGCAGGAGGGAGGGTGCGGGATGATGGGTGGAGGGCAGGCAGGCCCATTTCTTTGGCTGGAGTGAGAGGGCACAGTCCTGTGGCTGCCCACTCCTCCACCCCGCCTCCCTCCTGCTCCCGTCAATGTGTGTGTAAAGAAAACGTGAAAAGGCAACAATAAATAAGTGGTGCCGTCCCTTGGGCCATCTGTCCAGGGCGGCGGGCGGATCATTCACTCTTGGTGCTGTGGGTGGCGTCCAGGTTCACCACCTGCAGCTCGGTGAGGTTGCTGCTGCTCCCGGCCTGCTGCCCTATTACAGCCATCTGGGGGGTGGGAAGGGGGCAGTGAGCTGGGGGCAGGAGCAGAGAAATGGGGGGGCTGGCGCTGGGGATTCTGGCTCAGGCCAGGTGGTTATGGGCCCCCCAAGTCCAGATGACGTGGCCATGGGATGGGCTTGGGTGGGGCCCCCCACCTACCTGGTGAAGCTGAACTGCAGACACAGGGATCTGTACTGTCCCAGATGGCGCAGTCAGAAACACCTGTGGGACGCCACCTGCACAGGGAACATAGGAGAGGCTCATTAAAGAGGGCAGCGATAAATGCACAAGTGACAGGGAAGGCTAAGGGGAGTGTCCTAGTGGAGAAGCATGGGTGCCTGAGTGTGTGTGAGAGCATCTGTGTGTGTGTATGCACACTCGGGCACATTATGTGCAGGAATGCATGTGGCTCTATGGAAATCAGTGTGAAGATTCCTCAAAAAACTAAAAATAGCAATTCTTTTGGGGGGCAGTGCTGGGGATTGAACTCAGGGCCTTGTGCTTGCTAGACAAGCACTCTACCACTGAGCTAAATCCCCAACCCCTAAAAATAGAAATTCTATTCAACCCAGCCATTCCCCTTCCAGGTATCTAAACTTAAAGTCATCATATTACAGTATTCCATGCATACCCATGTTTAGAGCAACACAATCATAAGTGCTAAATCTTGGAAGCAGTCTATATGTGTATCAACAGATGAATGGATAAAGAAAGAATTTACACACAATGGAGTACTACTCTGCATAAAAAAGATAAACTTGAGTCATTTGTAGGAAAATGGATGCACCTTGAGATCATAATGTTAAATGAAATAAATCAGACACACAAGCTTAAATATCACATGGTTTCTCTTCAATGAGAAACTCAAAGTACAGAGAGCAAAATAAAGGATAGATAAGAAGAAGCAAGGAGATAGAGTTTTTGTAAAAGATACGTGAAGCCCTACTCTCCCCTCACCTTGTTCCTGGACCTGGCTGTGGGACACCTGCATGGTGGATGGTGCCTGGGAGAAGGCATTGAGCACGGTGAGGCTGCCATCAGCCAGGCCCGAGGTGGGGGCATACATCACCGCGTGGGGACTGGGGTACATCATGTGGCCGCCCACAGTTGTGGGCACGGATGATGTCATGATGGTGGCAGGCAACGTCACTGGAAAATAGACACATGTCAGGGAGTGGGACACTGGTCCCTACTGATGGCCCTGTCCCACCCCAGGACTCTGGTCATGTCCCCTGTCAGAAGCTTGACAAGACTGTTCTAATTCTTCCTCCCTCTTCCTAAACTCGCAGTGAATAAATCCATCTTTTAAATAAGCACTGCTCAAAAGTTAATGCGCATACAGCTACCTGGGAGTCTGCTAAAATGCAGATTCTAATTTAATAGGTTTGGGGTGAGAAGATTCTACACTACCACAAGTTCCTAGGAATGCTGGTACTCCCAGTCCCTAGACCACACTTTGTACAATAAGGTTGAAATAACAACTTCAAAGTAATTTTGAGAGTGTTTCACCAGTTCTGAAATGATCACCTGAGGGGAATTATAGCTACTCAAAACCTGCAACTCCTACAGGGAGACAACTGCTAGATAAGACCATCTAGGTAACTGATCAAGTATTATGTCTCTGAGCAAATACCTTCACAGGTAAGTGAGGAGGAGATAGCTTCAGAAGTCCCTAGTTTCCTCCTGAAATACACAGCTCCACTGCAGGGCACCATTCAAAACCCACCCATGCTCATGTGACTTTCCCACAAGGATCAGGCCAAAGCCTCAGACTCTAAGAGATTCTCTAACCTCCAGGATAGGAGGGATCTGCTGGGTACCTACCGCTAAGCCTCAAGGGTTGGGGGAAAGGCAGGGAAGGCAACAGGGCCGAGTTTTACCTGTCCCACTGGAGGAGGTCTGCGTGAGGTCTGTGCTGCTGTCTCGAGAGGGAGACGCTTGCTGTGGGGCCTGGTGCACCTGAATGGCCTGCACTGGGACCTGCTGGGCTACTGCCCCACCTACGAGACACAGAGTCTTCCTTCAGTTCTGTCCTGCCCAGTGCAGTGACCACCTGCACCAGACACACTCGAGTACCCCAGGCCCAAGGTCTGGCACACTGGTCCCGAATTCCTATCACTATCTTTCTGGAAGCCAAACAGGTCCTTTGGCACCAGAGCTCTTCTCCAGGAGCTTCCTCCCTCCACTGGCCCCAGCTTTTTACTCAGCTGTTTTCACCAGACCCAGAAGTTGCCTTTGACCCAGCAAGGACATGACAAGAAAGCAGCAGAGTGTCTACTGTCCCGTGGTCCCGTGGCAATGGTAGCACAGGGCTGGGCTACCTAGACAAGGCTGGAACACACAGTTAAACTTACTGCCAAGGACTGCAGGGCTCTCACGGGCAGGGGCATGTCTGCTCATTGGACATAAGAGGTTTCTCAGGCTCTAAACCCATTCACCCTCCTCTGAGCAGGGAAAGAAGTTCTCCTGGTGCTCCCCATGGTGAGACCCACTCTCAGCATGCTCCAATCTGCCCCCTGTGACTCACCAGGCATGAGGGTGAAGCTGGTAGGCAGCTGCATGAGGCCCCCAGAGGAGACAGGACCGCTGCCTGTACTCTTCAGCACAGTCCCATTGGCACTGCTGACAGCGCTGGGGCTGACACTAGCAGACACTGGTGCCAAGTAGTTGGTGATGGGGAAGGAGGGGCCGCTGCTGACTTGCATGGTGGTAGAGGTGCTGGGTGCTGTTTGGATGGTGGAGGTGGTACCCGGCAGGTTGGTGACCGTGAACGCTGGCTTCAGTGTGTCCTATGCCCAGAGTAAAGATGGAGCCGTGAGCCTCTACCAGACACCGCCCCTGCGGAAGCCTTATGTGGATTGAGAGCCCACATTGAAATGAGTGTGCTTGAGTTCAGATCTCAGCTCCACCATTTATCTGCTGCCTGACCTTTGGGCAAGTTATGGTGCTGCTAAGCTTTATTTCCTACCTCTAAAAAGATAAGGGCAAAAAATAAATAAATAAAAATAAAGAATAAAAATAGGGGCTGAGGGTGCAGCTCAGTGGTAGAGTGTTTGCCTAGTATGCATGAGGCCCTGGGTTTGGTTCCCAGCACCACAAAATATATAAATACATTAAAGAAGGATAATATCTACCCCACAAGTTGTTATGAGGATAAGACAGGTTAACACCTAAAAGCACTTCGAGAATAGTACCCAGCACATAACAAGACCAAAATAAATATCTGCTGCTCTTTTGATAATGACGATGATGATAGCCATGATAATCATGCTGAGTTCTCTGCCCCAGTGAACTGTGGGGGTCACACCTCACACCTGTTTCCACTTCTGAAATGACCATCTGTGTGACCCTGAGATAATTACTTCCTCTTTCTTAGCCTCAGGTTTCCTCTTTAAACATGGAGAGTTGGGCTACATGTTCTCTCTAAAAGGGTTCTTCCGGCTCTGTTCTGCCAGGCTGCTGATAGGCACTGAGCGTTTTCCAGGGAATTTATGGTTTGAGAGAGATCTTAGAGCTTTGGCAATGAAACCATTTTTGTCCATTGCTTAAGACAAACTCCCAAGGAACTTACTCAATGTACCAGAATTTCCTGCAAATAAATGAGCCCTACTGCTACCAGGGTCTTTAAATGATAGGTAACAAATAGAACGGGGACCTACAGCACTGACTTCTCAGAAAGGCTCTGTTCTTAGAAGCAGGAGGAAGAAGTCACGGGCTGAGAACCAAGTCACCAAGGTTAGATCTGAACCAAGTTGATTGCCGGTTCTCAACAACTACGGGTGGGTCAGCGCGGGATGTTTCCCAAGCAGCTAGGCTCAAGGCCCCTGATTGGCGGAAGCGTTGCTAGGGCAAACAGTGCTGCTTCCTCCCATTGGCCAGTCAGTTAAGGACAGAAGGCGGAGCTCCTACGACAGCTAGGAGGAAGCCTCACCCCCTCTCCTTACCGGGAAAAGGAAGGGGGAGGCGTAACTAGGGCCGGCAACCTTAGCAGCAGAGAGGCGACTGCACTCCCGCTCGACACCCCGAAGGGGCAAGCGGCTGGCTAGTAAGGTAGTCCCCCCACCCAGGCTGCTAGCTTGCCTGCCAAGAGTGCCGCGTTCCCAGGACCCCAGCCTTCCCTCCTACTCCCCGGCGACCTAGCCCGCCGAGAGGGCAGGCCTAAGCTACACCCCCGCCCCAGCGGGGAGACAGCTGGCGGGAGGAATGCAAAGGCCCTGCCAGGCCGGCGGGCGGCGGGCGGAGGCCGGCGTGGAGCCCGAGCGGGCCTTATATGGGCACGGAGGCCGCCCGCTTATCTAGAGGGCCGGCCTCCCATCGGGCATGGAGCTTGGACACCTGTCCCCTAGGATAGGGGCACCAACCCGGCTCTACTCCACATCGGTCACCTGGGATGGACCAGGGAGGGAAAGGGACCCTCTTCCCTCCCCTCCTCTCACCTAGGAGACCCAAACACACCTTGGTCTCCCCACTGCTGTCAGACTCTGACACCTGATAAGTGAGATCGGTCTCTTCAAAGCCAGTGGCACTCATTCTCTGGTCTGTGGTGGGGTCAGAGCGGGGCGGAGAGTCTGGCGAGTTGAGGCAGGTCTGAATCAGCGCCTTGCCGGTGTCACTGGTGATCATGGGCTGCAGTTTGCGGGTGGCGAAGGTATACACATGGCCTGTCTCACTGGCCACCAGCAACAGCACCTGTGTCCCTGTCAGCGTGGACAGCTCATAGGCCTGGGGGTGGGGAGGGTGATGGGCAGGTCAGCACAACTTTCCACCTCTGCCTTCCTTGAGAAGTAGGAAGGAGAATTACACCGAAATCTCCAGCCCCACTCCAATGATGACCTTCATCTCTAGTGACTGTAGGTGGGTGCCATCTGGGTATCTGAAGGTAGCTGGGAGCAGAAAAATTATCCATGCTTCCCCTCGGAGGAGCACCGCCACTGACTCACACGTACCCCAAGCAAGCCTTCCCAGGCCCCCAGGTCAAAGTGTATAACACCAGGGTACATGAGCTGCTCCCAACACAGCCTAGTATCTGGAGTCTCACAGAGGCCCATTCCCTCCTCACTATCACAGGGACAAGGCTGGATCCCTGCCACACCTGTGATTCACACATCACATTAGTGGTAAGGGACCATTTAAACTCCAAACTGTTCCATATGTCTTCCCAGAAAGTGCACAGGCCCTAACCTGTTGTCTCTAACTTTTACTGCTGCCCTGTAAAACGGTACTGTCCCTTTATTCCTGCTTTGTCTTCGGAAGAGGGGAAAGGAAGGAAGGAATGGAGAGCTTTTTCCTTCATGAACCACCTTCCCCAACAACCTTCTGACTGATGATCAAGTGACAAGGGACACTGATACAAGTGTCTGGAGCAACGGCAGATGGGAGCTAAATTAGCACCAAATACTCTGCCATGAGTTCAGGAAGAGGATGCCGGAGACACCATCCTCACTCCCAACGGAGTTCCACGACTCACCTTGGGTTTCTCTACGGGGTGAAAAAAACAAAACAAACCCCCCTCCCCCCAAAATACAACACACCTGCTAGAGTTCCCAAGGTTGTCACTTCTTGTTTCCCAGTTCCTCTGCTTCCATCCCTTCCCAAACCTTCTACACCCCGCGACGAGTTTCCTCACTTTCCCCTGGAAAACTGTCCGGCAGAGGAGGAATACCCAGGTACCTCTACAAGCTGTCTGGCTCCCACCGCAAGTCAAACTCCCTGCAGAGATTTTCCCTACAGTTGGAAACCCCGCCCGGCCCCAAGGCAGGCAGTTCTGCAGCCGGTCCTGCCGCGCGTATGAGGTTTCCAGTGAGAGCAACGGAAGGCACATGGCCAGGGCGGGACTTGGTCTCCGCTGGCTAAGGAGACAGGTCAGCTCTCCTACTCCCTCACCTGGTCCCTAACCTGCTGTCCTTTCCGCCAGCGCTACTCTCGCTAGTTGCCCACCTTCCACACAGACAGCTCTGGCCTCACCTCTACACCTTCTCCCCTGTTCTCGCTCTCTCACGCCCTTCTCCAGCACCGGGGTGCACGGACCGCGGACCCGTCTCGTGGCACGCACTCCTCTGCGATCCGCAGGGGCCCCTCGCTCCGCGCGCGGTCACTCCCACCTCTCCCGGACGTCCGTGGAATCCCCCTCCCCGCGGGCCTCCCGGGCGGCCGCCGTCCCCTCCCACACTTACACCGCGGCGCCCCCTGCAGCACCCGCCCCCGGCCCGCGGCCGCCGGTACCTTCTTCATGATGCCGGTCTTCCTCTTGCTGAAGGTCGTGTAGCGCCGCAGCTTGTTGTCGATGAACTCCATCTTGATCTTCACGCGGCCCCGGGTCTTCTTGCCCGGCTTGGCCCCGCTCACTGCGCCGCTCACCGGCCCGTAGCCCCCCGCGGCCGCCGCCGCCGCCTCGGGCCCGCCGACCACCACGCCGAGCTCCATCTCGCTCAGGCTCCGCTTGAGGCCGCGCCGCTCGGCGCCCAGCTCCTCTTCCTCGCCCGACTCTGAGTCGCCCTCGCTGCCGCTGTACAGGGCGCCCGCGGCCGGCGCCGGGGTGCTCGCCGCCGCCGCCGCCTCCCGCTCCAGGCGGCCCGGCCCGGGCCCCGCGCCGTTCCCGGGGACCCGGCCCCCGTTAGCCCCGCGGGCCCCGCCGCCGCCCGGCCGCCCCGTCGGGGTCCGGCTCAGGCCGCCCCCCAGGGCCGAGCCCCGGCCCAGCGCCGCCGCGGCCCCGGCTTGGCTCGGTAACATGGCGCTCGAAGCAGGAGCACGGGCGGGCAGTCAGCGAGGAACCGGAGCCGCCGCCGCCGCCATCGGCTCCCCGGCTCGCCCCGGCGCTCCTGCTGCTGCGAGCGCGGCTCTCGGCGCCGCGGCCGCCGCTGTGAACCCCGGGCCCCTGCACGCCCGGGCCGACCTGGGCCCTCACTTTCCTGCCCCTGGGGCCCGGGTTGCCCCAGGCTGCGCGCAGCGCCCCCTGTCCGTCTGCTAGGGCGGCGCGCCCGGCGGCCGTCAGCGTCCCCCGGGGGGCAGGGGCTGCTGGCCGCGGCCGAGACGGCGGGCGGAGGGGGCCGGGACCACGCGCTGGCGGCGGAGGGATCCCCCGACCCTTCCCCCCATATAAAGAGATACAATGTTTCCTTTTATGGCGAGGCCGCTCCTTATATGGTGAGCCCCAGCGCCCCCGCCCCATTGGTCCGCGGTTCCGGCACCTCCGCTCCCCATTGGCCTACGGGGGGCGTTCATTTGCATAGACATACCGAACTCGCTGCTGTCATCCTCGCGTCAGACCGCGATTCCGAAAGGGGAGGAGCCGACGCCTCTTAAAGGTATAGGACGGGAGATACAACTCCGCCCCCCTTAAAGTAGAGAATGGTAGAGAACCAGCAGAGACGTGCGGAGAGGAAGCATTGAAGAGGAGCGGAGTATAGTCTTGGGGAGGAGAAAGAGCTAGAAGCAAACCCTCGGGGAGTCCCGGAGTATGTGAGGAGTAGGCAGTTTATGAGAATAAGCAGCCCGATTCCCGCGAGGGTGTGCAGGGGCTGACTGGAACACTTTCCATGCCTTCAGAGGGCGGCAAAGTTCCCGCGAGCGGAGGTCTGGGGTGTGGGTGATGAGACTCCGTGCCCGAAGCCTGCACGCTTCTTCCCTCCCCCGACTTCCCGTCCCTCTCTTTACAGAGAATCAACACTTTCCCACCGGCCTAGCTTCCAGACCTCATTCATCATCCTCTGCACTGGGGGTCTTTGGCAGTCGTGCGTCTGGAAAGGGAGGGAGGTGTGGGGGACCGTCATCTTCCCGTCCCCGATGGAGGCAGGGAGAGCGGTGAAGACTTCCAGCTGCAGCCTGAGCTGGAAGAGGGGGTGGTCACGAGGAGAAAGCACACCCCACAGTCAGTGCGAAGGCCTGAGAAAAAGTGTAGAGGGAACAGAAAGTTGAAGTACGCGGGCGAGCAAGCACATGCACGCGCGCACGCGCGCACGCGCCCTTCCCTAGGAATCCAAGGTGGAGGCGCACGCCTGTAATCCCAGCACTCTGGAAGGCTGAGGCAGGGGGATCAAAATTTCGAGGCCAACCTGGGGATTTGAGCAACTTAGCGCAAACCTGTCTCAAAATAAAAAGGGTCGAGGATGGGTACAGTCCTGGGTTCAAGCCTCATTACTGAAAAAAAATTTTTTTTTTGTTTTTTTTTTAAAGGCTAGAACTGAGGTGTTGCAAAGCCCGGGTTGAGTCTGGGTGTGGATCTGGATCTCTGCTCCAAAGTAGTGAAAATGGCCTAGATTTACCTGTTACAAAATTACTCAAATCTGGAGCCAGGACCTTGTCAGTCTTGTGCCTGGAATCCAGTGATTTGATGTCTCCAGACTCCACACTTTGCAATGTTGGTACCCACCTCACAAGGTCCTAAATGCAGATTTAGTGAGATAAGACTAAAGCACACGGTTAAGTTAGCAGTAAGGAGCTACCTGAGGTCAGTCACCTAATCCAAGGGATAAACATCTGGTGAGTGCCTGTGGACAGGAGAGTCATGAATCCTGCCTCAAAAATTGTGAAGATTAAAGCAGTGGGTAGTGACTTATTAGTGGTGCTGGTAATGGTATCAATTTAGTATAGTACAACCAGCAATTAAAAGAATAAATTAATGGGGATCACAAAGAGCAAGCCTAATTATTGTTGCATGTTTGTTTGCAGTACATATAGGTTTTATCATAATCATAAAATGATAAAAATTTTCATTTTATAAAGTCAAGAGTGGAATACTCTTGATTTCATACGGTTCAGTATGTTTATACTGGATGACAAGGTCAGCTGCATCTCTTACTGTCACAATTGAAAAACTTCGGAAAATACAGAAATAACTACATTCAAGAGATTTGTGATCCTTCGGTTCATGGGCATGATGACTGGGTTTTCATGCTTTTGCATGAGCTGTGACTCCCACAAACTTTGTTACGTAGGCACATTATCCATCTGACGTGGAAAAAAAAGATTTGTGAAATACGTGAATTGTGTGTCTATATATACTTGTATCCATACACATACATATACACAAACATAGGCTTGTTCATCAAACCCCTAATATGAAATCAGAAAACCCTCCTTTTCCCCATTTCCCAATAGTTTTTAAAGTCCTAATTTATACAACAGGTAGTTAAACATATGGAATGTGTTAGCTCAAGAGGAAGTACTAGAGAAATAGGTTCCAGAAGGTTCTAGAGGCCACAAAAATGGTGTTTGGGAGTGTATTTGGTCTAAACTGCACAGACTGACAACCATAGCCCCAGATTTCACACCCACCCCGGGCCTTTAAAGACTTTTTGAGAAACACCACCCGCCACCCCCACCTCCTCACCCCCGACCAAGCTCCTGGGGTACTGCATATCAGTTACTGCTACAGAGCCTTTCCCTGCCAGAGGGAGGCAGGGGAGACTTAGCCCATATCACACTGGATGAGTTCCAGGCTCAGGGGTCAAAAAAATCAAAGAAAAAAAACAGACTCACAGCCGTGTTTTATTTGGGCCTCACAACATTTAAAAATCAGATTAAGCCAGTCACGGTGTAATCCCAGCATTTGTAGGCTGAAGCAGGAGGGGTACTATGAGTTGGAGGTCTGCCTAGGCTAGTCAGTTCAAGACCTGCCTGAACTACAAAGCAAGACCCTGTCTCAAAATACAAACAACAAAACAAATAAATGGGGTGAATATACATAAATCTTGACTAGCCACTGGGGATGTGGCTCAGTGGTAGAGCACTTGCCCAGCATGCTAGAGGCCCCAGGTTTGATCTCCAGCATCATAAAAAAACAAAACAAAACAAAACAAACCAATTTGAGTATCTGAGCTCTTTCAAAAAAATGGGCATACGTTCCTCCCTTTATTCCCCAGCCTGCAACATAAACCATTTTGTTCCATGAAGAGCTCTAGCCATTGCCTGTTGCCTTGCTATAGAACCAAAGGCCGATGGCTCTTGGACTGGGCCTCCAGAACCCCTGAAAGTTCTCATGGACAGGACTCAAGTCGTAATCATCATTTACTTCTTCCATACTGAGTAAGAAGGCTTTATTCCTACTAGTCCTCAAGAAATGTTGAATTAATGAAGAAACAAATGAACAAAACGAGACCTGGGCTGGGGATTTAGCTCAAGTGGTAGTGCTTGCCTAGCAAGCACAAGGCCCTGAGTTCGATCCCCAGTGCCACGCCCCTCAAAAAAGAAGAGACCGAGTTTAGACTGATGGATGACTTTAGGATAATGGCTGATGGCCATTATCACACAGGACACATAGGAACTATCCAGTAGGTAGAGGCACCAAGTAGGATTTATACATGTGTCAGACCAAAAAAAAAAAAAAAAAAAAAAATTTGGGGCCAGGCATGGGGATGCACACCTGTAATCTCAGCACTTGGGAGGCCAAGGCAAGAGGAGTGCAGTTTTAGGCCAGCCTGTGCTACATAGTGAGTTCAAGCCCAGCCTGAACTACATAGGGAGACCCTGTCTCAAAAAACAAAAAACAAAACAAAACAAAAAAAGGGGCATTTTTTGGAACACAAGGACAGGGCACCAAAGGAGCTCTATAATTTAGGACAGAGTGCCAGCTGTAGACCCCACACAGACCACTAAGCTTGGGTACTCTCCCTCTGCCTGCCTGAATGCAATGTGATGGTCACGCTTTTCCAATAGGGTCAAAGTCAATCCTGGAAAAGATGGATGTTCCTGTGCATCCCAAACCTTGAAAGGCCTCTGGAAGTGCATGAGAATTCCACCCACATCCTCACCACCATTCCCACCTGACCTTTCTTTCTCCTGATTGCATGTGTGTGTAACTCAGAGCCTTTGCACTGAATTATACCACCTGGCTTTCTTTTTTTTTTTTGAGACAGGGTCTAAGTTGCTAGGTTCCCCAGGCTAAGCTCAAACTTGTAATCATCCTCCTGCCTCAGTCTCCCGGAAGGCTAAATTTTCTCTTCTGATTTTTTTCCTTCTGATTTTTATCATCTAAATAATATTAAAGCAAAAATTAAGCTTGCTTTTAAAAATCACCATCACAGCACCTTAAAACCGTTTCCTGGGTCTCAATGGTCATAGTGGATTAGAGGGAAGAGAAAGAAATCACGAGCCTGTGTGCACAGGAAAAGCCTGGAAAGCCACACTGCACAAATGCCTTGCTCACCTCTGAACAGTGGGTCTGGGACCACAGGGTGTGTATTTTGCTTTGTATAAGTTTGTACTATTTGATATCTCCCACAATCAACATTTTAATTTTTTTTCTTTGAAGCTGAAGCAAAAATAGAAATAGTACAGAGGAAGATTACATGGATTTTAAAGCGGTTGGCTGCACAGGGAGAGGGAGGCAGGGCGAAGGCTCAGAATGGATGACGATTTTGAGTAAGGCCAGGACTTTCCAAGCCATGGTGCCCTTCACAAAAATAAGGAAGTGAGTTGGGGGAGAGGTACAGGGTGTGATCAGAAGATACACTGAGTGTTTACATTTTAAAAAATTGAATTACAGTAGTAGACACATTGCCTTTAACTCTCCTCAAAATCCTCCCAATCTTCCTCTGTGAACACACTCATCCCATCGCTCTTGCCACTTTCTGAAGCAGCTCTGGAAATCTTTGTTGGTATCTTTGGTTGCGTTGTTGTGGCTGCTTCAGCGTCCTGAATCCATTCAAAACATTTACCCTTCATGGTCATTTCGACTTTGGGCAAGAGCCCAGTGTCAGATTCAGTGAATAAAGTAGATGACACACCACCTTGACAGAAATTACTGCAAACGTTTGAATTTAGTTGCAACAGTGCAACTAAAGACCCTCACGAAAGAGGACGTCTAGAACTGCTTCAGAAACTGGCAAGAATGACAGGAAAAGTGTTCAAAGCAAGGGGGTATATTTTGAGGAGGATTAAAAGCAATGTGTCTTTTACTTTTTTTTTTTTTAGTGGCGAATGAACCCAGGGCCTTCACACTGAACTACTTACCCAGCCCTTTTTTTTTCTTTTTTTCTTTTTTTTTTTGGTGCTGGGGATCGAACTCAGGGCCTTGTGCTTGCAAGGCAAGCACTCTAACCACTGAGCTAAATCCCCAGCCCCTTCCCCAGCCCTTTTGAGACAGAGTCTCGCTATGGTCCCCCTGCAGGATGTGAATTTGCAGTCCTCCTGCCTCAGACTTCCAGAGTGCTGGGATTACAGGTGTGCACCACCACGCCAGGCTCTTTTCTAGAGCTTTTATTAAAGAGACTCAGAACCCATACCCGTCACGAACCCCTTCTCTAACTGCACTCCAACTTGTCCTGCTTCACATTCCTCCCTGCCCCACTCAAGCAGGAGGCCAAGGGCAGCAAAACCAGGCCCACAGCTCCCCAAGCCTGTGGGAAGAGATGGATCTCCCATGTTCTCCACTGGTTGGAGGCGAGGACCAGTGCTGGCCCATTAGCTGGTGACAGCATGAGGAGAAGGAGGAGCCTCATTAGCTCCCAGAAGCAGAGACTGGAGTCTCAGGTTGTAAAAAAGGCTTTTTTATTGAGAGCAGCGAGTGTAAAAAAAAAAAAAAAAAACAAAAACAAAAACCACAAAACAAACAAACAGAACAACAACATTAAAGGTGTGAGGGGGGTGGCCCACCCTCCCCAGCTCCTCCAGGGCCCACCCCGCCTCCCATGCCCACCCACCCCACGCTGCAGTTACATACAAAAGCCGCCCATGGTGCGTACAAAAAGGGCGGGTTATATAGTGTCAAAAGCTCCTGAAAACTCCTTCATCTGCCAGGCACTTAGGATGAGGGAAGGAGAGGAGGGCAGGGAGGCCCAGGTCTGGGTGACTATGCCAAGCCACACGGGAAGACCCTTGCTGTATCCTCCACAGTCCTGGTCCAGAGCCCAGGTGGGGCTCATGGGCGCTGTTGGGTACAGGAAGGAGCCCCTCACCCAGCCCTCCAGGCAGAGTTGGTAGAGGAGTGGCAGAGCTGCACCTGGTCAGAGGGAGAAGCTGCAGGCCAGAAATCAGGGTTACCTGAGGTACCCACACTGTCCCTGATGAGGGAGGGGGTAGCAGAGAAAGCTGCCCAGCCCAAGGCCCTAGTCACTGGGCCTGGGTCTGAATCAGCCTCTCCAAGGCTGAGAGGGAGGGAGAGAAGGAAGCCCAGGTATTGTCCAGACCTCGGCTGTGCCTGGGCAGGGACCCCAGGGCCCAGGAGGATGGGGCTCTCTGCCCATCATGCTACAGGCTCCCCAGGGCATCCTCCCCTGCCCATGCCATCCTCGGCACAGCCTGCTGCACCCTGCTCACGGCTTGCCATCTGCGGGGCTGTCCCCCAGGGCACTGGTGATCTCGCTGAAGGAGGGCCGGTCCTTGGGGCTGGGCGCCCAGCAGCGCTGCATCAGCCGATAGAGCTTGGAAGGGCAGCCCTCGGGCTGTGGCAGCCGGGCCTTCCCAGCCTGCAGATCTGCAGAAGTGGTGGAGTGTGAGGGAAGTGCTTGGCAGCCTTTGCAATGCTCCGTGGGTCCCCAAGCAGCCCATGAGTGAGAGTGACAGGGGAGGGCTAGCTGATGGCGGTGGGCAGTGAGTTGAGATGCAATCCCCCCTCACTGTCCCTGGCATGGCAGGGTCCCCCAGGGAACTAAGCGAGTTGTTGGACAGGGGTCAGAATAGCCAGGGCAGGTGCTGGGGGCAAGGGCTCTGTGCCAACCTGTGCAAAAGCCACAGGCTTGCTAAACACCCAAATCCGGAGTCACCCCAGGTGCCTACCTGCTAGCACCTCATCATCTGCCTGTCCACCGTGGGGCAGCTCCCCATGAGTGAACACTTCCCACATCAGCACCCCAAAGGCCCAGACATCGGACTTGGTGGAGAAGTCGCCCTCCAAGACAGCCTCGGGGGACATCCAGCGCAGTGGCACCCAAGCCTGGCGGAAGTGGTAGTACTCACTGCAGGACAGAGGGAACACAGGTAGTGGGTAAGGGGCACAACCTGGGATGCGGCCTTGCTCCACATCTGGGCCTCCACCACACGCTGGCCCAGCCTTTCCCCATCAAGGCACTCAGAAAAAGCAGCAAAATGTCCACTGCACAAGGGGGACACTGGGTTCACTCTGAGGGTGCCCACGTGGGGTTTGAGGGTTTAAAAATTCCACTTAGAATCCTATTTGCCTAAATGTTAGTAACAGAAAAGAAAGCTACTCAACATACATCCTTTCTAGGTTAGTTTTAAAAATGTGAAAAATAAGACCTTGTCAAAAGGAAAGCGCTTTATTAATGATAAACCAATTGCAACCAAAGCAACTGTCAGAAGAACTGGGGTCTTCTTAAAGTGGAGGACTCCAGGGGCCCATGATGTGCCATGCCCGAGAACAATGAGTGGCCATGGCACTGAATTTTAAATCAGGCTTCAAAGCAATAGTTACTGAACTCAGGAAGTTGGGGAGGGAGCCAGTTATATTATACAAAAACTGTTCTAAGTTTGCCTAGTAAAAAGGGGTCAATTTTTTTTTTTTTTTTTGACTCAGGGTCTTGCTATGTAGTTTAGGCTGACCTCAAACTCACTATGTAGCCCAGGCTGGCCTTGAATTTGCGGTAATCCTCCTGTACTATGAATACAGGTCTGAGCCACCGACGCCTAGTTTGAGGGTTATCATTTTTATCCCTGAAGAAAACTGACAAGTCACCGTCAGGGACTTGGAGCCTGCTGCCCCTCTGGGAAGAGCCTGTCCCCACCTGGGTCTCCAGCTTTGGATTAAACCCTTCCCCCACTGTATCCGCCCACTGGGAAGGAGTGGGGGCCCCCAAGCCACTGGGGCCTCCTACCTGTTGTACACATCCTTGCTGAGGCCCAGGGCTGACACCTTCACCTGTCTCTGGGCGCTGACCAGGCAGTTGCGGGCAGCCAAGTCCTTGTGCACAAAGCGGTTGTTGGACAGGTGCTCCATGCCCAGGGCCACCTGGGTGCACAGGGCCACCTGGGGAGAGAAAGGGGCCTGTCAGACAGCCCAGGATGAGGGGTTGAGGTGACCACCAGCCCCTGGCAGGGTCTCCATGCCCAACACCACAGTGGCCTGAGCTTCTTGCCCTGTAAAATGGGGCTCATGCTGTGCTCCCTCACTGGGCTGGTAGAAGGTGGGTTAGATGGAATGGAGTGTGTGGCACCATGCCCACGCAGAGCAAGTGCTGGATGGAGGGTGGCACATGGGGCCGGCGCACAGAGTAACCATGTGAGTGAAAAAGAATTGGACAGTTAACACCAGCTTCGAGCTTTATGGGGGGGTTGATGCTTTTTCTTTTTATTTCACAAGTATGTTATGTTCTACTGGTTGTGTAAAAACTGTGTGTAAATGTACAGACACACATGTGACTCAGTTTCTGAGGAAAAACAGGAAAACCAACAACGCTAGCACCTCACAAACCCCCAAAGTCTCCTTCTCAATGCCACATTCTCCCTTGCCCCAAGGGGTAATCAATCTCTCTCCCTCTCTCCAGGGCTGGAGTTGAACTGGGGCCTCACGCACGCCAGGAGAGCACTTGACCACTGAGCTTCACGCCCATCCCTTTTTATTTTGTCATTCTGAGACAGAGTCAAGGCTGGTTGCCCAGGCTGGACCCAACTTTATAATCTTTCTGCCTCAGTCTCCCGAGTAGCTAGGATTATAGGTTTTGTGCCACTTCCTGGCTGAGATTAATCTTTTTTCCTTACTTTAAAAATCACTGTTCTTGGTTTTGTTTGATGAATTTACACCTTAATTTAATCATTCTAATGCCAGTGGAGAGGTGGGTGGTTTCCGGTTTCTGGCTGTTAAGCACAGAGCCACTTGGAGCACTCTTAGAGGTGTGCGTAAGCATGAGTTTCTCTATGATGCCAGCCAGGGATGCATGGTGGAGTATGAGTGGCTCTGGCTCTACAAAATACTGTCACACTATTTTCCATAGTGTATGAGAGCCGGGGAGATTTTTTCACTGATACCCTTTTGAGCCATATGAAGGTATTCCACATTAAATTATATGAGGTCTGATTTAAAAAATGCAGAGTGTGTTTAAATAAAAAAGCCTATTATAGAGTTGGGGTACCCTGTAATCCCAGCACTCAGGAGGCTGAAGCAGGAGGACTGGTGTGAGTTTGTGGCCAGCCTGGGCTACACAGTGAGTCTGAGGTCAGCCTGAACTGTATAGCAAGACCCCGTCTCAAAACCAAATAAACAAAAAAATCTATTATAGCAAAAGATATACTGTCATTAATTCCCCTCAAAATCCTCCCCCTCACTTTAAACACACTTATCTGGTTGATCTTGCCACTCTCTGAAGCAGCTCTGGGAGTCCTCTTTCATGAGTGTCCTGAATCCACTCAAAATATTTACCTTTCGTGGTCATTTTGACTTTGAGGAAAAGCTAGAAGTGGCACAGTGCCAGACCCAGCAAATAAGGTAGATGAGGACACACCCTCATGTTTTTATGAAGCTGCCTTTCCATTGATGGCACTCAGCAGCAGCATTCACTGTATTTTTTTTTTTATTACATTTCATGAAGATACTCACTAAAGAGAACTTCCAGAACTGTTTTAGAAGGTGGCAAGAATGATGGGATTAACTGAGCTCAAAGTGAGGGGGCATTTGAGGGGGGTTCATGGCAATGTATCTTTCACTGTAACAAATTAAAAAAAAAAGTAAACTCACTATATATATATTTTTTTTCTTTCTTTCTTTTTTTTTTTTTTTTTTTTTTTTTTTTTTTTTTTTTTTTTTTTTTTTTTTTTTTTTGTGCTGGAGATCAAACTCGGGGCCTTGTGCTTGCTAGGCAAGCGCTCTACCAGTTGAGCTAAATCCCCAGCCCCACTCACCATATTTTTTGACCACTCCTTGTATTACCATTTTTGAAGCCTATGTTAATGCACTGAATAAACCTCAACTGAGCATCCCCTATAAACTACACACGGCAGGTGCCAACAGGACGTAACAGGTCTGGCCAAGACAGGCCACCTGCAAAGGACAGATACAAAGGGAGCCCACAGCAGAGAGCCCCCAGCAGGGACAGGAGGTCAGTGCTGAGTAAGTCCTTGTAAAGACCCTTGGTTCCTTCACCCCTGTGGCCTTATCCAAACCTTGGAGGTCACCTGGGTGGACCACTTAAGTATAAAACCAGGCAAACGGAATACCAAAGAGGTTCCTGGGACCCGTGCAAATTATGGACAAGTTCCCCGCAGGTGTATGTTTCTTTCAGCATCCAGACTTGCTCTTAGGTTCCCTCAAGCAAAAGGCACCACTGCACAACACAGCCGCGGAGCGATGATGATAAGAATATGGACGGTGACCACAATCATTGTGATCAAGGAAATACAAACCACGACCCAGTGACATCACTGTACACACATCCAATGGCAAAAGGTCAAAAGCCCACCTTCCGCTTACCTCAAATGGGTTAGGGAAAAAGATGTATAAAAACCAATACTAAGGCCACAAATGTAAACCAAGGAATAACAAAGCAAATGGGACAAATATAAGTAATTGAATTTGGATAAAGATTTGTAGGGGATTCTTCAACTCTTCTTAAACTATTTTTAAAAAGTATGAAATACCAAAATTACAGTTTACCACCCCCCCACACACACTGGCCAATAGGCACATTAAAAAACAACAACAATAACTAACTATAGAAAAGCAAGCTATGTGCAGACCAATATTGAGACTATGTTACGGATTAACCAAGGATTATTTATGGTTAATCTGATTCTGTCCTCCTGAGGCTCACAAGGGACAAACCGGGAATGGGAGCGGTCAGGAGCTACTGGCAAGTTTCTGGGCACTGGTGAGGGAAGGCGGTGCTGGGCATGGCTCGGAGCACAGCTTGTGCTGAGCGTGCGCGAGGGCCCAGGTTCCAGCCCCAGCGCCACTAAATAAATACCCGAAGGAGGGGAGGAGTGGGAACAATTGCTGACTACCTACTGTGTGCCAGGCCTGGGTGGGGTTGCTGCCTCTCCTCACAGAGGCCTGTGAGGAAAAGCTCATTCTCAGCTTGGCACAAGGTCCACAGCCAGGCTTTATACTGGCTCAGTGTCAAATTCTTGCTCTTGAGCTAGACTGTACTGTTGACACATGCCTGTAATCTCAGTACTTGGGAGGCTGAGGCAGGAGGATCACTAGGAGTTCAAAGCCAACCTGGGCTACACAGTGAATTCAAGACCAACCTGGGCTACACAGTGAGGACCCTGTCTCAAAAAACCAAACCAAACAAACGAACAAAAATCCTTGCTCTTTTTCTTGTTGTGGTATTGGACACTGAACCCAAGGTTGCTCTACCACTGAGCAACACCCCCAACTTTTTCTATTTTTTATTTTGAGACAAGGTCTTGCTAAGATGCCCAGGCTGGGCTTGAACTCATGATCTTCCTGCCTCAACCCCCTGAGTAGCTGGGATTACAGGTGTTTGTCAATAGCACAGCTGCCTCTCCTAGGTCACATCGCTGATGGCGGGCCCAGAGGGTTGCTGTTGGCTATAGAACTGGCCCTATGGCACCCATGGCTGGCTCAGAGTAGCTTTACCAGTCTGGTTCCTGGGTCTCAGACAGGAGAGTTGAACCCAAGTGCCAGGAGAAGACAGCCCCTTTCAGTGTGTGCCCTGCTCAGGACATCTCAGGGGCCTCCATGGGTGCCTGCCTATTGGTCACAGTCTGTTAATGTATTATGAAGCCAACTGACTGACTCTTAGCCAGCATTAGAAAAAGAAATGAAAAAAAAAAAAAAAGGAAGAAAAAATATCACAGTACATGCCAGCTGGCATGGTGGCATACACCTGTAATCCCAGTGCTTGGGAGGCTGAGGCAGGAGGACTGCCACGAGTTTGAGGCCAGTCTAGGTTACATGGTGAGTTTAAGGACAGTCTGAACTCCATGGTGAAACTCTTGTCTCAAAAAAAAAAAAAAAAACAAAAACAAAACAACATAGTATGGCTAGGCACAATGGCGCACTCCTATAACCCCAGCTACTCAGGAAGCTGAGGCAGGATTCAAGTTGGAGGTCAGCCTGAGCAACTCAGCAAGACCCTGTTCTCAAAAATAAAATGGAAGAAGGGCTAGCTCAGTGGTACTGCACTTGCCTAACAGTCACAAGCCCTGGGTCCAATTTCCAGTACTGCAAAGTCAAATTAATTAATCCTAGCACTCTAGAGGCTGAGGCAGGAGGATTGCCATGATGAGTTCAAATATAACCTGGGCTACATAGTTGGTTCAAGGTCAGCCTGAATTACAAAGTGAGACCCTGTCTCACAAGTAAATAAAACATATACATATGAAGGTATGATCAACAATTATGATGAGTGTTTAATTTTTTTAAAAATTATAGTAAAAAAACATATTGGCATTAGTTCTCCTCAGGACAACCCCCCCTTGCTGTAAGCACACTTATCCCATTGTTCTTGCCACTTTCTGAAACAGGTCTGGAAGTCCTCTTTCATGAGTATCTTTAGTTGTGCTGTCATGGCTGCCTCAATGTACTAAATCTATTAACTTTTCCCTTTAATGATCATTTTCACTTTGGGGAAGAGCCAGAAGTCACACAGGGACATATCTGGTGATCAAGGTGGGTGAGAACATGCTGTGATTCCTTTTTTCCTTGGCGCTGGGGATCAAACCCAGGGCCTTGTGCTTGCTAGGCAAGAGCTCTACCACTGAGCTAAATCCCCAGCCTGTGATGTTTTTAGGCGACAGAAATTGCCAGAAATGTTTCCAATCAATTCAGGACATCAAGGCAGCCACAAAAAGACACTCACAAAAGAGGACTTCCAGAACTGCTTCAGAAAGCGGTGAGAACGATGGGATAAGTGTGTTCAAAGAGAGAGAGGTGAATGGCAATGTGTCTTTTACTCTAATAAATTTCTAATTTAAACATTCACCATCTTTTATGTTTTGACCATGCCTCATACATATGTGATGGATCAAGGTAAAAAATGTACTTTTGGCTCCTGTAGTTTTCAGATCAAAGATGTTCAAAAACAATGCGGTAAACCTGTGCTGCTTTCCACAGTAGTCACCAGCCCCGTCTAACTCTTTAAATCTAAGTTCATTTGAAACATTGTAAGATCTAAAATTCAGTTCTTCTGTGGCTCCACATTCTAAGCACTCAGCAGCCACATGGGGCTGGTGATGACACAGGGACCAGCACTAGCACGGGACATCTCAGCACCCCAGGGGACTCCAGGAAACAGCACCAACTGGAACCACCAGGAGAGAGGACCCTGCCACACAGCAGCGCAATGCTTGACAGCACGTTAATGCAGAGCTGCTGAATGAATGATGCCCTCACAGGTGGGAAGACGAGGGAGAATAGTGTTACCTGGGTACATTTCTTTTCAGAATGAAGACACACAAATCTCTAGACCGTTTCTAACCAATGAGAGGATTAACAAACAGGTTGGGGGTGGATAGCTGTGCTGCACCTCCAGGGGGAGGTAGATTCCACGACCCCAAAAGAAGCCCTGGAAAATCAGCCTCGAGATGCCCCAAGTACCTCTGGCACTAAAAAAAAAAAAAAAGCCCAAAGGCCAGGGTCATCACAAACACAGCCAACTCTGGTTCAGGCTTCAAAACCCCTGGGCACTGTCCTATCTGCAAGTGGCTTGGGTGACGAGTGTGGCCTCAGCTGTCCTGCAATTCCTCTCTGGTCTGGCTCCAAAGCTAAACAATATGCTGCTAGCAGAGAAAACAAGAGGGTGGACTTGGCATGGTGACTAAAGCACTATCTTTCCAGAGAGGCAATGCTTCTGGAAATACTGGCTAAGCGAGGATAGTAAAAGGGAATTCTGTTCAACCCAAGCCAATTAAGCGTTTCCTTGCTGCTGGGCAAGACGCCATCAGATGGCTGCTGGGTTAATTCAAATACTGTTATAAAGGCCTGTTCTTTGGTCCAGACCAGACCCACCCCTTCCTTCCCAACTTCAACACCCCCAGGGCTCGCTTGAGCCCTGGCCCAGCCACTGTGACAAACTGAGCTCCTTGCACAACAGCTTTCTGTTTCCACCACAACATCTGGCACACACAGCAGGAGGTGTACTGGGCAGGTGACCGCTGGAGAAAGCACAGTCCTGACACCCTCTTATCAGCCACTCTAATCGGCCTTGCCTACAATTAGGGAACCCCCAGACGCGCCTGTCATCCCTGATTCCCCACTGCTATCTTGAAGGACCTTGTTTCAACTCTAGCTATCCAGGGGGCCGCCCGCCTACCGCTCCACCTTCCTCTGAGAACTTGACTTTTCCTCCCTCCGCCCACTCCTGCAGGCCCTGGCAATACAAAGTTCAAGAACCGCACCAGATAATCAGCACAGGAAGTACCTTTCCCAAGAACTTTTACTTTCATGGAATCGCCAAAAGCAGTGCTTTCTGAACTGTTCTGTAAGACCCATGTGGGTTTTGAGACCAATTTAGTGCATTTAAGAAAGAAGTTGGACACAGTGCTGCCTGCCTGTAATCCCAGCACTCTAGGAGGCTAAGGCAGGAGGATCACATGTTCATGTCCAGTCTAGACAATTTAGCAAAACTCTATCTTGCTAAAAAGAACTTGTGGGGGGAGCTAGGAATTTAGCTCACTGGTAGGGTGCTTGCCTAGCAAGCACAAGGCCCTGAGTTCAATCCCCAGCAACCCCAGCAAAAAAAAAAATAAAAGAGCTGGGGATGTCACTCAGTGTGAAGGCCCTGGATTCAATCTGCACAGAAAGAAAGACAGACAGAGAAAGAGAGAAGGAGGAAGAAGAGGAAGAAAAGGAGAAAGGAAGGAAGGAGGAGGAAGAAAAGGAGAAAGGAAGGAAGGAGGAGGAAGAAAAGGAGAAAGGAAGGAAGGAGGAGGAAGAAGAGAAGAGAAAGAAGAGGAGAAACTGGGAACAGTAGCACAAGCCTGTAATTCCAGGTACTTCGGAGGCTGAGGCAGGAAGATTAAAAGTTCACAGCCTGACTGGACAACTCAGCAAGACCTTGTCTCAAAAATAAAAAAATAAGCCAGGTGTGGCAGCACATGCCTGTCACCTCAGCACTCTGGAGGCTGAGGCAGGAGGACCACCAGGAGTTTCAGGCCAGCCTGGACTACAGTGAGTTCAAGGCCAGCCTGAACTACATAGGGAGACCCTGTCTTGAAAAAAATAGTTTTAAAAAATACAGATAAAAAAAATAAAGGGCAGGGGCTGGGGATTTAGCTCAGTGATTAGAGTGCTTGCCTTGCAAGCACAAGGGCCTGAGTTCGATCCCCGGCACCACAAAAAAAAAATAAATAAATAAAAAAATAAAGGGCAAGGGTTGTAGCTTAGTGGTAGAGTGTTGGCCTAGCATGTGTGAGATCCTGGGTTCAATCCCCTGAAACACAAAAAACAAACCCACAATAACAAAAACATAAACCTAAGAAAAAAAAAAACAGGATAGGAAATATCAAGTGCATCCAATACAGTGTTGACGAAGTCCTCATTTTAATAAAATGCATTTCTTTTTGGGGGGGACCTGGGGATTGAACTCAGAGCCTTGTGCTTGCTAGGCAAGCACTCTAACCACTGGGCTAAATCCCCAACCCAAAATGCATTTCTTATAAAAGATTCTAATCATGAACATTTTAAACCCAACAAGTCTCCAAGAGGACACCTTGATTTGGTGGGGTGGGGGGTAGGGGGTTTGGAATTGAACCCAGGGCCTTTAGCATTTGTGTTCCTGGAACTTATTTAAAGAATGAGCTGGACGAGCTGGGCAGGGTGGTGCATACCCATAATCCTAGCACTCAGGAGGCTGAGGCAGGAGGACTGCCTCAAATTCGAGGCCAGCCTGGGCTACATAATCCCAGAGGGCTGGGATTGTGCATGGTGCCACTACTCGGCTGCCTTGTTAAAAAGCAGCTCCCTACTGATGCAAGGTATCATCCTTGACGAGTGTAGCACCCAAGACCCTGAACCTCCCTCATCCAATTCAATACGTTATGGCAAAAAAGTGCAAGAGAGAGGCTTAAAAAGCAGCCGATGACTTGCAATCAAAGACTCCCTGGGTCCTGGGGCAGAGGTAAGTGACTTCCTGTGTGCCTGTCTCAGTCCTTCTCCCAGCCTCAGAAATGTACCTTGATCCCCTCTCTCTTGAAGCCATCCCCCTTCCTGCCATTCAGCTGCTTCCTGTCCTTGAGAACCTAGCTCCGATGGCGGTCTGTACCAGGAAGCCTCCTTTGTCAGCCGCAGCTGTCTGCCCACCTAAAGGACTTGGATGTCCTCAGTGTCTCTGACTGATGCCTTCCACTCACTTCCCGGTCAATCATCAAAGCCCTAAGTGTGTAACACCACACTCATTCACATAACATCCACCACTACATCTATGCACCCGAGGGCAGGATGCCTATCACAGGAGGGTCTTTTTTACACAGGAGCCTGGGGAGCCTGTGTTCCTGTGACCAGGGACACAGCGTACTGCTTCTGGACCAGCACTCACTTTGGATACCAGAGAAGCCCATGCTCCAAGGGCAAGGTCCCAGTAGCCCTCTGTGTGAGCCAATGTGGCCAAATCCAGCCACATTCAGGTGACATTACTGGGACAAGTCAATGACCTCTTTAAGTCTCAGTTTCTTCACCCCGAAAATGGGTTGGTAAACACATAGCTCAAGGAACCACAGGGATGAGTAGAAAACGCATGGAAATTACCACAAGCTCAGAATGCGTGGTACCACTCTTGGGGATCTTATTGTCCCCTCCCCTTGTCCTTACCTTCTGCTTGGTGCCGAGGGGCTGTGACTTCAGTTTTTCATCCTTGCTCTTGGAAATTCGCAGGAACTGCTTGAGGTCTCCCTAATGGAAGAGGCCAGCACCCCAGTGGGCTCTGAGCATCTAACCAAGCTGATGTTCGAGCCCAAAGAAGCACGCAGAGCCCAACTTCGCCCACAGCCCAGACCCCATGGGGAAGCTCAAGAGCCCTCCTCCAGGCTTCTCAGTCAGAACAGACCTGTCCCTTGATCCTGACAAAGCCTCTACCCTCAGCCAGCCAGGAGAAAGACATAGCCCCCAACCCATCTTCATGAATCTCAGGAACTAAACTCTTTCCACCCGGAGCTTAGAATCCCATAGAAAGTAACCAGGAGGCCCAGCGGTAGGACAGGCAGAACGACTTCCTCCCGGCCCACTCAATGGGGACGTGACAGCAGCAGTTTGGGAACTCAGGGCACAAGGGCCTGGAGCAGCAGGGGATCAAGGAGGGTAGCAGCCCTGGAAATGGCAACTTGGCAAGGAGGCGGCACAGGCAGGGAGCAACTTGGTGCCATAAGAAGAGCCAGGGAGGGAGGTGGGGTGCTGAGTGGTTTATCCTCAAGTGGCACCAAGGCCAGAGGAGAGGAAACTGAACCAGAGAGAGCAGCCAGGAAGAGGACCCAAAGGCAGCCAGGCAATGCGAAGCCCCAGAAGGACTCAGCACCAAGACTGGACACAGACAGAAAGGACAGAGTGCGGGAAGGACAGGCAGCTCCAAGGGTACGAGCAGGTGGCAGAGGCCTCCTCAGTGTCCCCACCTATAACCCCGGGTCCCTGTCCTTCTGCCTACCAGGTCCACATACTCCAGCACCATGTAGTGCGGCTCAGCCTCGCGGCACAGCCCCAGCAAGCGCGCCACATTGGCATGGTTCAGCTTCCCGAACATTTCAAACTCCCTGCGGAAGTCCAGCTGCTGCTGCTCATCCTTGCTCTGCAGGCTCTTCACCAGCACCAGGGTCTCGGCCTCACCGTCCTCCAGGCCCTGTGCCTTGGCCAGAAACACCTCCCCAAACTCGCTCTTCCCTGGGGGATGGCCAGGCTGTCAGCCAGCGGCTTGCATCCGAGCCCAGAAGAAGCTGTCTCCAAGGAGGGCCTATGGTGGATCTTTGCTGTTTCCCCCTCCCCCAACCTGGGTGGGCACCAGCCCTGGTTCTGCTGTTGGATGTGCCCCCCACCCTGCACTTCCCTGGACTTCAGTGACTTCAAGAGTAAAATGAACCAAGTTTTTGGTGGTGCATGCCTATAATCCCTGCACCCGAAAGCTGAGGCAGGAGGATGTAAAGTTTGAGCCCAGCCTGGGCAACCTGGTAACTTACTGAGACCCTGTCTCAAAAAAAAAAAAAAAAAAAAAAAAAGCTGGGATGTAGCTCAGTGCAAAGGTACTAGGTACAATCTCCAGTACCAGAAAGGAAAAAAAAAGTAAAATAAAGGGGTTGGACTCTAATAGCCAACATCTTCCAAAGGATGGTTTATACATGAGAATTTTTGGTAGTTCATATCTTAATAGGTACACATTTTTTTCAGTACTGGAGAGTGAACCCAGAGAGCACTGAGCAACATCTCCAGCTCTTATTTTTTATTCTGAGAAAGGGTTTCACTAAGTCACACAGACTAGCCTTGAACTCATGATCTTCATGCCCCAGCCTCCCAAGCAGCTGAAATTACAGGTATGTGCCATCGTATATAGCAATAGGCACATGTTTTAACATGTTAGGAAAAAATTTGGCTAGAACAAACCCATAATTTCTCTTTTTTTTTTTTTTCCTAGAACAAAGATAACTTCAGTTTTGGTTTTTTTTTTTTTGGTGCTGGGGATCGAACTCAGGGCCCTGTGCTTGCAAGGCAAACACGCTAACTACTGAGCTAAATCCCCAGCCCCACTTTAGTTTTCTTAAAGAAAAGAGTCAACTTTGCCAGGCATGGTGGTACAAGTCTGTAATCCTAGCATTTTGGAGACTGAGGCAGAAGGATTCCAAGTTCAAGATCACCCTGGGCAACTTAGCTACTTAGCAAGAGCCTATCTAAAATAAAAAAATTTTTAAAAGGGCTGGGGATGTAGCTCAGTGTGAAGGCCCTAGTTCAATCCTCAGTATCAGAAAGAGAGTCAATTTAATGAAAATATCAAGGAACTAATACAATAGAGAGAATACAGGAATGAGAGGATCTTTGGGGAAGTATGTCTAACACACAGAGGACACCCCAGACAAAACCCCCACCTGTGCTCCAGCAGTCTCTGGAGTGCTAGAGTCTAGGGTTGTCAGGCCTACCCACAGCCCATCACCCAACCTCCAAACAGGACGGGTGGCCTGCAGTGAAGCCGCAGCGATAGTCAGGGTAACATACCCAGTGTGGTGATGGGCTGCAGGCTGGACCGCGGGAAGTGCATCTTGTCACTTGTGCTGTGGCGCTTGTTGGTGGCTGCAGGGCCAGAGCCCAAGCTGGTCAAAGCTACTTCCTCCTGGATCTCTGCGGAGGGCTGCCCATTCTGCAGAGGCCCGCCTGGAACAAGGGACAAAGGAGTGTCAAGATGAGCCTGACACTCCGGTCATTACAGTGACCTCAGTGCTTTCCCACTCTCTGTCACACTTGCAAAGCTGGGTCCTATCAATGCTCCACATGACAGGACCAACCTCACTAACCTGAACACGTACAAAGAAGAGGACATCACAGGAGGGAGACCAAGCCCTGCTCCTGAGTACTGGACTGACAGGAAAGACTCAGGAATATCCCCAGGGAGCCCCCAGTCAGGGAAAGGGAGGAGGAGGAAGCTGGACAGACACATGGCCCTGGAAGGAACTTTCAGACTAACAGAGAAGAAAGAGGAGATGTACAGTAGAAACACATGTACATACACACCGTATAATCAGAAAATATGGCGAATGTTTAAATTTTAAAAATGATTACGGGGCTGGGGATTTAGCTCAGTGGTTAGAGTGCTTCCCTCGCATGCACGAGGCCCTGAGTTCATCCCCAGCACCAAAAAAAAAAAAGAAAAAATGATTACAGTAAAAGATGCATTGTCATTAACCCCCTCAAAATCCTCCTCCTCTCTTCCATCACATGTATGCCATCATTCTTGCCACTTTCTGAAGCCCGTCTGGAAATCCTCTTTCATGAGTGTCTTTAGTTGTGCTCTCCTGGCTGTCTTGATGTCCTGAATCCATTCAAAATGTTTACCTTTCAGAGTCATTTTGACCTTGGGGAAGAGCCAGAAGTCACACAGTGCCAGATTCGGTGAATGAGGACACAGCATCATGTTTTTATTCAACAGAAAGTGCCACAAACACTTTGGATACATTCAGGACATGAACAGTCCAACCAAAGAACCTCATGAAAAAGGACTCCCAGAACTGCTTCACCTCCACAACTGCTTCTGGAAATGGCAAGAACAATGGGATGCGTCCAAAGGAAGAGGGAAGATTTGGAGAGGGATTTGTGGCAATGTGTTTTTTACTGTAATACATTTTTATTTAACCTTCACCACGTATTTTGATTATACCTCGTACTGATCGTGTCTGTGGTTTAGTGCTGGAAGAAGGCAGAGAAGCAGGCCACTGGTCCAGAGGCGCCAGTGAGGAAGTCTTGGACCAGGCTGCTCAGAAGCAAAAGCCCTGGGAATGGACCAACTCCAGGTTCCCAGTGAGGGGTGAGGCAGCCACAGCTGCTCATTTGCTACAGCACTGTACTCTCCACCATGGCAGCAGCAGAGCACTCAGTACCTGCCCTCCACCCACCCATTACCCACCCGCTCTGCCCCCACCTGAGGGATGTGCACGCTCACCGTTGAGGCACTCCATCTCTGGCTCCTCGCCCTCAGGCTGTTTCTGTAGTCGCTTGGCTTTGCAGCGCTTCTTGCAGTAGAACATGAGGCCCAGCACAGCGATGATGTAGGCCACAGCAGCACCCACAGACAGCCCAATGGTCTGGATCATCTTGTAGGGGGGTGGGCTGCCAGGGCCCTCTGAGTCCTCCAGCACTGGCTTGTCTGGGGGACAAACAGAGTCTGGGCTGGGGCTGGTGAGAAAACCAGGTCCGACTTCTGATCTAAAGCTCCCCAGCCCGCATACATGACAATCTTAAGCCAGAGAGACCCGGGAGGTCAGCACCTTCACTGGCTTTAACCAGGGCCAGCAGGTCCTAGGGCCCCACCAAGGTCATAGGAAAGCTCTGAAGATGATCCTGATGACTCCCAAGCCAGCTGTGTATCTGAACCCAAGAGAGGAGACATGTATAAAAAACACCTGGCCAGGTGTGGTGGTACACACCTTGTTACTGACACATCTCCCTGTCCTTGTACTGCTGCACCCTGGCCTGTCCCTTCTCACCTACCCAGGAGTCTGTGTGGCTGCAACAGGAAGCCTGGGAGGAAGCAAACACACCCTCCCACTCAACACTCCCCAAAGCTGGGGAACATGAAATGAATGAAAGCCCAGCTCCAAGCAAGGAATTGTGTGATGGCAGAGAAGAGAGAACACAGCTGAATTTTGTCCCTACCAGGAAAGTGGCTTAATGCCTCTGGGTACAGGGAGTCGATGAGGGCAAGACGACAAAGAAGCCTGGCTCCCCACTTCCTGTGCAGCACCCCCAGCCATACCCACAACATAGAGCGGGGCCTCCGTGTGCTTGATGTTGCAGCTGTTGCCCGCGATGCAGGTGTAGCGGCCCGAGTCCTCAGGGGCCACATCGTGGATCACCAGAGAGCCATTCTGGAAGATGTGCATCCTGCCGGGAGAGATGCCACAGTGCTGCTACCCCACCACCTCCCCAGGGCTGCAGAGAGCTAAGTAGGGGGAAGGGAGGAGGCCCTACCTGGGTCCCAGCTTGGTGGGGTCCAGGATACGGTCTTTGCCCTTCCACTGGATGAGTGGCTTGGGGTCACCCTGGGCCTCACATCGCAGCAAGGCTGTGTGGCCCTGGTACACTGTCGTGCGCTCTGGCTCTACCTTGAAGGTGATAAAAACTGGACAAGGAGAAACGATCGAGGGGCAGGGAACAGTGAGCAGGGGCTGGCAGGGAGCAGGCTGCCACCCTGAGCCCGCCAGCCCTGGCCCCAGGGCCCTGCGGGCTTGCACCTGCCACTGTGAGCTGCACATGTGCTTGGATCTGGCCCTGCGGCCCGTTGGAGGCAATGCAGGTATAGTTGCCAGCATCATCCCTGGTCACTCGGGCAAAATGCAGTGTGCCAGCGTTGTCTGTCACCCACTCTGGAAGGCTGCTCCCATCTGCAGGGTGATAGAGGGAAATTATGAACCAAATTTATATGGGAGGCTGACAAAGCCCTCAGCCACTCATCTCTACTCAGAAACCAGCCACCACTCCTGAATACCCACAGGCCAAGTCCCTGCTCCTGAGCCAGCTGTTTAAGTCCCCCTATTACACTCTCCTCTAGTCTTCCAGTCAGCGCCTTCCACTGCCCACGTGACATCCCACTTCTGCCAAACAGGATATCCACTCTGGCCAAGGAATGGCCCTGTTCTTACTGTGCTGTCTTCCCTCACTTTGAGGACCAGCCCATCCCTGCTCTCTGCCACCGCCCCAGCCTTTGGCTCCATCTGGAGTTCCACCTCTTTCAAGAGGGTCCCCCAGACCTGAGCAGAGGGAGCTCAGAACCTGCAACCCTATTCTCATGCCTACTGCGGGTGGTGCCTGTGAAAATTGGTCCAACTCTTTAAAACACAATTTGGCAACTGGCATCAGGGGTTATAAAAAATGGTCATACCCATTTACACATAATTATTCCATTTCTGGGAATCTTTCCCATAGGAGATAAACTTAAATCCAGGGGGAAAAAAATACACTGAACTTTGGTTTAAAGATATTTATTGCAAAAAAAAAAAAAAAAAAAAAAGATATTTATTGGAGCAAAAAAAAGGGGGACACAGTGGTACATGCCTATAATCCCAGCACTTGGGAGGCTGAGACAGAAGGAGCGCCCTGAGTTTGAGGCCAGTCTGGGCTACACAGCGAGTTCAAGGTCAGCCTGCACTACAAAGCAAGACCCTGTCTCAAAAAAAAAAAAAAAAAGGGGTGGGGGGCGGAGCAGGCGGAAGGGTGGTAAACAAACCAAATCTCCAACATTTAAAGAATATTTAAGTAAATTAAAGTGAACCCAATCATTGGAATATTATCGCAATCATCAAAACCAATATTCATGCAGGACATATAAAAATATGGGGATATGCTTGATAATGTCAAATTAAAAAGCACAGAGCCGGGCGTGGTGGTGCATGCCCAGATACTTAAGAGACTGAGGCAGGAGGACAGAAAGTTCAAAACCAGCCTGGGCAACTTAGCAAGACTCTATCTCAAAATAAAATAAAAAGAGCTGGGGACATAACTCGGTGAGAAGGCTTTGGGTTCAATCCCCAGTACCATACCCCGCCACATACAAAAAGCATATAAAATGACATATAATTGGGCCAAGGATATAGCCTAGTGGTAGAGTACTTGCCTAGCATGTGTGACCTAGGGTTTAATTCCTAGCATCACACACAGGTGCGCGCTCGCGCGCGCACACACACACACACACACACACACACGAATTTTAATGACATATATAGTTACTGTATTTTTCTTTTTTCCTACAAAATAAACACCTCTTACTCATTAAATTTAATAAATTAAGACAGGTGTGGTAGTGCATGCCTATTATTCCTGCACTCTGGAAGACTAAGGCAGGAGGAAAGCAAGTTCAAAACCAGCCTGGGCAACTAAGTTACTTAGTAAGATCCTGTCTCAAAATTAAAGGCCTGGGGATGTAAACTCAGTGCAAAGGCCCTGGGCTCAATCCCAAGCGCTGCAAAAAAAAACAAAAAACAAAAAACAAAAAACGTTTAATAAGTTATGGATGGTAGGATCATGCATTTTCCTCTCCCAAAGTTCTTTTATTTATTTATTTTTTTGGTGCCAGGGATCGAACTCATGGCCTTGTGCTTGCTAGGCAAGCACTCTAACCACTGAGCTAAATCCCCAGCCTCCTCTCCCAAACTTCTGCAGGAGCCCCTGTTATTCTGATGTGGAAGAGGAAGAGAAGAAGGAGAAGGAGGAGGACCTACCACCTGTCTGGCATCATCTTTGGAGTTGTCCAATGCTGGACTATGACCCTCCCTGGGCAGTGGCTCTTTCCTGCTTCCCAAAAACTAGCCCAGCATTTTCTGTCCACCTCACAGTTCTGGGAGCAGCACCAGGCACACGCCCAGTCCTCAGACACGCACGCCTCTGACTGGTGCACTGCCCTTCCCGCCCCATGCCCACATGGTACCCACCTGCCCGCACCCACTTGATTGTGGGCTTCTCTCGACCGGTGGCAGAGCAGGGCACCGTGGCCTCCTTATCAAACTCCACGCACTGCAGTGGCTGGGGTGGTGGCGTGAACTTGAGCTTTTCTGTTTCAGCAGAGAACAGCCAGGTGGGGGAAAGGAGGAACTGAAGCAGCTGGAGAGGCCAGGGCCAGGCCTGCTGTGCCTTCCCCGTCACTCCCTGCCCATGTCCCGCATGCCAGCTCACCCAGCACTTGGACGCGGGCCTGGGCCTCGATGCTGCCGGCGGGCGTGCTGCTCACACAGCGGTACCATGTGCCGTCATACACCTCCACACTGTTGATGCGCAAGGTTCCGTTCTTAGAGACTTCAAACCGTGAGTCCTGTAGCACAGACATGGGAAGAGGAGCTTGAGGGCCCAAACCTAGCCCATGGTCTCTCTGGGGGGCAGCCTCAGGAAAGAGCTCCAGGGGTGAATGCAGAGGACAGTGCGGTGGGAGAGGACCCCCCCCAATCCACCAGCCACCACCCAGCTCACCTCTGAGATGAGCATCTGGTTCCTGTACCAGATGACTGTGGGCTTGGGGGTGGCCTGGGTCAGGCAATGCAAATAGCCAGGCTTGCCCTCCTCCAGCTGGCTGTCCTGGGGCTTCTTGACCCATGTGGGCACAGCTAGAGGGACAGGAAAGGACAGTGGGGCCTGATTAACAGGTCTCCAAAACCAAAGACCTAACCCTAACTAAGAAGTGCTAACACCCCACTGGGCCCAAGCGTGGAAACCGCAGGCTGCTCGGCTGATCCCTGCAGCTGCTGGCCTTTATGCAAAGCCCTAGGCGTCAACCTTTCCAATGTAATCTTAGTTACTGTCACCATCAGGCCCCTAAGTATGTGTTCATCTACTCTTTTACAGCTAGGAAAACAGAGGTTCAAAAAGTAACAGTAATTTGTTAATACATGATAGGATTTAATAAGCTGGTCTCTATATGACTTCAAGATCCAGGCTCTTAGTACACTGAAATGTGCCAACGCTCAGTCCTCAGATTTCTGTTCTTCTTTAGCCACACTAGCTCCCTAATGACCTTCAATACCATAGGAATAGGTCATTCCCAACCTGTATCCTATTCCCAGACCTGCTCCCATGAGCTCCAGACTTGGAATCTGCTGCCTTCTCGCATTTCCAAATGAATACCTAACAGCCATTCAACTTTCATGTGTGCAAATGAGAACACATAGAGCTGGGGATTTAGCTCAGTGATCAGAGTGCTTGCCTTGCAAGCACAAGGACCTGAGTTTGATCCTCAGCACCACAAACAAAACAAAAAAAAAGAGAACACATAATTTCTCCCAAAACCTGCTCACCTCAATTTTCCCCACCTAGATAAAAAATACTATTATCCAGCCAATGACAGAAGCCACCAACGTAGGCTTGACTTCCTCTCTACAGTCCTCCCCATCCCAGTGAATCACAGCCTTCTACGCTAAACCTATCTGCTTTAGCTCTGAAATCTACCCTGAACCTGATCACCTCTCATCTCCACCACCCACCTCCTCGGTTCAAGCTCCTTCGACAGCTCCTCTGGACTGTTAGAGGTGTCATATTCAGATATTCGTAAATTTACCCACTTGGAAAGATAACAATAATATAAAGCTAAATGGGAGAAAACCATTGCAAAACCACACACACTTTGTGTGTGTGTGTGTGTGTGTGTGTGTGTGTGTGTGTGTGTGTTTGAGACAGGGTCTTGCTACATAGCCTAGGCTGGCCTCAAACTCACTGTGATCCTTTTGTCTCAGCCTCCCAAGTGCTGGGATTACAGACATGCACCACCATGCCTGGGTCTGTGTACATGCTAAAATCTGTATTGAGTATCCTTTTGAATGATCACAAAAGTTGGAATAAGGGATAATACAAACAGATAAGTAAATAAAACAAAACAAAAAACCCCGTGGCTCGGGAGGTAGCTCAGTGATAGTAGAGTGCCTGCCTGCCTGCCTGCCTGCCTAGCATGCATGAGCCTCTGGGTTCTACCCCTACCACCAAATAAGTAAATAAATAAACCAATCCCTATGTCAGTTGTAAGGTATATAGGCTTAATCATATGGATTTTCAGTCATATCTATTGCTTTCCTCCCCTTTTTCATAAGCAGTGTTTAGTAAAGAAACTCGAAAAGTGTAACAAATTGAAACAAAATAAAAATCACTCATTTTGTTCACAGAGAGCTCTAGGAAAAGAAAAAAATCTTTTTCATCTATAGTATTTCATCTTTCCAATGACCCTGTAAGGTAAGTCCTGGATTAATAGCCCCACTTTACAGATGAAGAGACTGAGCCCTGGCCAGGCAGATCACTTGCTACCCATGATCACTACATATACAGAGGCTTCCAGACTTCCACCCCTGTGCTCTGTCCTCTGCAGCCAGGATTGTTCTTCCATAAGGACTGCCACCATGTCCTGTGATGCACCCACTCCAAGCTCTGTGCCTGGTTCCCCACCGCCCACCTATAGCACCTCCCAGCAGGGAAGCGATTCCCAGGGCTGCGGGGCCTGGGGATCAAGGGAGCGCCTGGGCAGCCAGGACCATCACACCCAGAGTCCAAGGCCTCCTGGGCCTGGCTCCCCTCCTCTTCTCCTTGACATTCAGGGAACAGATGCTCACTGGCCACAGTGATGTTGACATCTTGTCGCCGCTGACCAGCCAGGTTGGCAGCATGGCAGGTGTAGACGCCAGCATCACTCTCAGCTATGATGGCAAAAACCAGCTCCCGGCCCTTCTGGTAGACCCTGCCATGGGCCGGCAGCCGGGCTCCTGCATGCTCCCACCACACACTGGGCTCCGGGAGACCCCGGGGGGGCAGACAGGCCACACGCTCCTCACTGCCAGCTGTGAACACCCGTGGCTCCAGCGATTGCATGTCTTCGATTTCTGTGGGGACACGAGCAGAAGGTGATCAGCCTAATTACTGAGGCTCTTAAGGTACATGATGTCCCCAACAGCAAGCCCAGCCCCTGCTGGCCACAAACTGTCTACTGTCACCTCTGCATCATCTGTTCCTCGCCCTGGGGTCCTCTTCCTGTCCTGCCCTCCAGGACACTAGCTGAACAAAACAAGAAACCTAAATCCCTGTATGCCAACCTCAGCACGGGACTCACCTGCCAGATGAAGCATGGCTGCCAGGACAACAGGAGGGCCCCTCTGTCCCTGACCGATGCAGCGATAGACACCTGCATTGCGGGGCCGGACCTGAGTGAGCAGCAGGGAGCCGTTGGCAAACACTGTGGCTCTGCGGAGGTGCGTGGGGCTGCAGAGGAGAGAGTGCGCTGTTTGGAGGAAGTGACCCGCAGGCCTCCTTCAGGAAGAGGACGCAAGGGAATCCCATCCATGGGTCAGAAACGCAGGAAGGAACTGGCTAGGGATGGGGTGAAGGAAGGAAGCTAATGGTCCATGCTATGTTTGTATGCGTGTGTATGTGATGTGTACTTACTCATGTGCATGTGCAGGTGTTTTCCAGTGGCAAGAGGCTTAGTTCTGGGTGCAGTGAGGCAAACCACAGTGCAAGTGAGCAAAAGGGTAATGACCAGTGCACAACTGCCAGGACCCAGGGGCCACTTGCTGCCAAGCTGTAAGGCACAGCTCCATGGGCCAGAGCTTCCTGGACCAAACCAGGTAAAGGACTGGTGCTGTCCTCAGGGCTCAAGCAGGCGGGTCCAAGCCCCAGGCCTAGGTAACCACATCGTCAGCACTGTAGTCACCACACCACTGACACCGCAGAGATGCCCTCTGCTCTCCCTACAGAGAGGCTGCCGTCTCCAATCTCTCTACCCAGTCTGTGACCACACAGGTCCCCTGTGTCGTTCCCATCACTGAAGACCCGAGTGGGCAAGAGGAAGGGAAAGAGAAGAGCGGCTGCCTTGAGCCCCCTGGGAAAAGGGTCTTTTTTCCTTCTGTTGGGCTCATTTGCTAACAAACACCCTACTGCCATCTGCTGGAAATCTGGAGTAGTACATGTAAAATCTATGATAACCTGATTTGGATTGAATCTCATCGCCACTGGAGAACGCATGTGTGCAGTACACAACCCGTACCACAGTGCGGGGCTGCTGCCAGCCAGATGTCTTACCGACTGCGGTTAGTGATGGGCGTCTCATCCTCAAAGACCCAATGCAGGCTCGGGGGTGGCTGAGCTGAGAACTGGCAATGGAACATGGCCTCTTCGTTCCTGGCCACAACCACATCTTGGGGTGCCAGCACCACCCTGGCAAAGCTTTCATCTGGGATGGGAAAGCATCAGGTGGGCAGTGGGCAGGGTAGCAGGCCACCTCCCATCCCACATGGCCTCCTGCATCCCTAGGCTGGGCTCACCAGCAATGCTCAAAGTGAAGTTCTGGCTGCTGCAGGCCTGGCCAAAGGCATTGTGGGCACAGCAGGAGTAGACGCCACTGTGCTCGGGAGCAGCCGGCTGCAGGCTCAGGTTCCGCTCCCTGCTGCTGACCGTGTGGTTGCCCTGGCTGTCGGAGAGGGGCGTCCCATCCCAGAACCACTGGTAGGTGGGTCTGTGGGGCAGAGGGGTCAGAAGCAGAGCAGGGGAGACAGCATAAATGGAGAAACCGAGGCCCATCATGGGAAGTGGCTTGCTCAGGAGGATGGAACCAGACTAAGATCCCAGTCTCTTAGCTCCCAGGGCCGAAAACCAGCCCCTGCCCTGTGAGACTCCTTTGGTGAGCAGAGGCAGTATGGAGCATTCAGGGAAGGGTACGGAGTATAGTAAGGGGCTACAGAAGGCAGCATCTAGGATGGGGGAGACCTCCCTACCCGTCTAGCACAGCCCTCTCCATCTGCTCTCCTCGGTTCCTTACCGGGGGTGTCCATCTATGTGACATCGCAGTGTGACTGGGGTCTGTGGCTGGATCTCGGCTTCAGAAGCTGGCTGCTTCAGGACCACAGGGCCAGCCTCGATCCCTGCAGCATGGGCCAAGGGTACAGTGAGGGCCAGGGAGGGAGAGCGAGAGGAGGGAGGTGGTGCAGGAAGCCATGGAGCCTAGGGGCTTGACGCCAACACACGGGGCCACACTGTGTAGCTGGGGAGAGGCTACAGGTACCAGGTACAGAGTTCCTATCCCCTACACCCCCTCCCATTCCTGGCAGCTCCAGTCTGACCTCCACATGGCCTCACTGCCCTTCCCATCTGTGAGAGCACCCAACACATCAACGGACCCAAGGCTTGAAGGAAGAAAAAAAGACTTCTCAGTGGTAGAATATGTGCTTAGCATGTGTGAGGCCCTGGGTTCAAGCCCCAGCATCAATCAATCAATAAAAGGAGCAGCAGCAGCCAGTAGTGGTGCATACCTATAATCCCAGTGCTCTGGGAAACTGAAGCAGGAGGATCAGGAGGATCACAAGCTAAACCCAGCCTAGGCAATTATTTAGCCTAGCAAGACCATGTCTCAAATGGGGAAAATTTTTTTAGAAGGGTTGGGGATGTAGCTCAATGCAAAAGCTCTTGCTTCAATTACTAATACTGAAAAGAGAGACAGACAGACAACCCAAGGTGTAACAGAGGGACCAGGCACCGCCCAGCTCTCACATTTGATGTTGAAAGAGACGTTGGCACTTCGGACTTCCTCTCCGGTGACATTATCCTGGGCCACACACTGGAAGGCGCCCGAGTCCTGCAGCCGGTCCACAGCAGCAAAGCTCAGGCTGCTGCCCTGGGCGAAGCGCCGCTCGGAGTCCTGGACTGGGACCCCGTTGAGTAGCCAAGACACATGCACTGGGCCCGGGGCCTCGACCTCACAGCGCAGCAGTGCTCGGCGCCCCTGCAGTGCATCCTGGGAGGACGGCTCCTTGATGAAGATGATGGCTGCCTGGACACCTGCAGATGGAGACCAGGTGAGGCGGGGCCAGGAGGAGCTACAACTTCTGTCCTAATGCCGGCCACCTGTACACCAGCCACCTGTTTACTGGAGGAACAAAGGACCTGTGTACACAGGCCATGTCCAGTAAGTACAGGTGGGAAGGATCAGGTAACCACATCTGCCAAGAATCCACTGAG
>PVJO010002072.1:39640-124189 GCA_004026905.1 Hystrix cristata
TTTTAAGCCGGGCATGGTGGTGCACACCTGTAATCCCAGCACCCAGAAGGTTGAGGCAGGAGGATTGCTGTGAGTTTGAGGCCAGCCTGAACTACACAGTGAGACTCTGTCTCAAAAAACAAAAACCAAAACAAAACAAAAAAAGAATTAAAAAAGAGTTTTAAGCATTCGCTATATATTTTGGTCACACCTTGTAAACAGTGCTGGGTGCCCTGCAAGATGTACAGACACTATACCCCTCCCTGTCCCTGAGTCAGGAGGACACAGGACAAGTGCACAGTGCCTGGCCAGTGGTGTCGGCACTCAGTGCCTGCTGAGTACAGAAGAGGACAAGAGCCCCAAGGCTGGTGACTCCTCATAGGAACAGTGCCTAGGACCTGTGGGGCCAGATGCTGGGAGGTCTGGACACCAGGCTGAGAAGCAGGGAAGCTAGAGCAACCCTCTCCACCATCCAGAACCAGGACATTGAACAAAGTTAAACTCGACCCAAGGAACAGCCTGGAAAGGTCACTCATGCTCACATACTTGTGAGGGTGACAGCAGCAGAGGTGGTCACCATCAGAGACCCTTTGAAGCCCCCCTGAAAGTCACCACAGAGGCTCTGTGGCCCAGCATCCCCATGGGCTCCCTTGGAGAACCGACCCCAACCCTGGAGAAACTACTATGTCCTAGAAAGCTGGATTATTGCCCAAGATGCCAGGGTCATGTCTGTACACTGTCCCTGAGAATCCGGCTGTGGCCAAGGCCACCGATCAGCTCTGGCCAGAGGCAGGAGACACACATGGACAGAAACCCTATACCCAGCAGTGGGGACAAAAGAAGCAAGAAGCCGGTGCTGAGCCGCAGATGGCTGAGGAGGCGGAGGGCAGGGCCGGGCAGGTGGGCGGCATGGTTACGATGGTGTTAGGAGAAGCACTGGGCTTTGTTCCCAGCCCACACCAGTACCTTGCAGAGGCCTGGAGCCAGTGGGTCTTGGACAGGGGAGAGGACGTCCCCACCACCCATGAGATGCAGCTCTGCCTTGGGGGTCAGTAGACCGTGCCAGCACAGGGAGACATTAACAGTGCTTGCCCATCACTTGGTCCAGAGAGCACCTCCCCAGCTTCTGGGGGTGGTTTTGCTTCCCAGGACAAGGATCTGTCATCTTACAAAGTCAGTATCCAGATGAGGGGCTGCCCTGTGTTGGGCCATCTCCCAGCTTCTCTTAAGTGCCAGCCCACATTCAGGACCAACTCCAGCCATGGAGCCGGAAGGGGCCCAAGTGCCCCTGCTACTTCTCAGGGGCCCATGTTGGGTGATCCCACCCACTGTGCAAGTGAAAAACAAATCTGCCCCCAGGCCCTGCTGAGTACCCCAGTCACCGTGCCAATGCAAATACACCCAGCACATTTCCAAACGCACCACAGGGTGTGGCCCTGCCCCCGCTGGATGCTGCTGGGCGCTGTGCAAAAACCCTTTGTATGGAGACAGGTGGGTAGGCCCAGGCCCCAGTGCTTCCCAGCGCCACCCTGGAAGTGTCCAATCTGACCATGGGGAGTCACTGGCCCCCGCCATTGTCTCAGACAATGCCAGACACATGAACTGAGTGACCCCAGGCAGCTGGGGGCAAGAACTGGCATGGAGAATCCTTCCTGCCAGCTCTCACCATGACAGACCTAGACCTAGCGTCAGGCCCCAAGAGGCCTCTACAAATATTACTCCCAAAATCTTGGGATCCTCAACCCAGAACTCCAGGATGTTCCAGAATGCCCAACACCACAGAGACCACCTGCCTGCAAGTTGTGGGCAAAGCCTGCTCCCACTGGGTCTGCACACACCATGGGCAGCCGGGAGCCTCGCCCACACACAGGAGTGGGGAAGAGTCGGGGTTCAGACAGCCGGGGCTCCAATACTGTCGTGCTCAATGTATCTGACCTTGGGCAAGGACGCAGGCTCTCTGTGCCTCAGCCTCCTCTACCTAATTATGAGGGTCTCAGAGATAGACACAATGTGTGTGAAGGGCCTTGGCCAGGTTCACCTTTGAAAAACAGCAGCTACTGTTAATCATCTCATGATCACCTTCCCTGCTGAAGGACTCAGATTCTCTTTTTTTTTTTTTTTTTTTTTTTTTTGGTACTGGGGATTGAACTCAGGGAGTTGTGCTTTCAAAGCAAGCACTCTAAACACTGAGCTAAATCCCTAGCCCCAAAGACTCAGATTCTAACATTAGGAAGCTCCCAACTGAGCCCACGCAATGGTGCATGTGAGTAAATCCAGCACTCTGGGAAGCTGAGGCAGGGGGTCACAAGTTCAAGCCTGGCCTGGGCAATTTAGCAAGATCCTGTCTCGAAATAAAAAAAAAAATAAAAAGTCCTAGGTTCGATCCCCAGAAAGGAAGCAAGAAAGTCAGTCAGACAGAGTGACTCTCCCCTCACCAAAGCCAGGACAGGAGAAGAGCAACACAGAAGAGGAGGGCCAGAGAGAAGCAGCAGGTGGTGGATGTGGAGGGATTAGCCCTGGGGGCACAGGGACTACAGACCACCTGCCACAGAAACCCGAGCTGAGAGAGGAGCAGCACCCCCACCTCGTGGGCCTGGCCGCTCAGGGCTGTGGTGAGATGCTGAGTTCCCAGACTGCCACTCACAGCCCCCTGCGCCCTGAAACAGGCTGGGAAACATCAAAGCCAGCCCCACAGGGCCTCTGTCCTGACGTCAGAACAGCAGGTCCTAGTTATGGCTTGGCTGGGGCCGCTTTAGATGTTTCAAAAGGCAGCGGGAACAGCCTCGGGCTCCTCCCTGCTCCAAGCTCATCCGGCACTGGGGACCTCGTATGCGCAGAAGAGCTTGGAGGCTGGCCAGTGGTGGCCTGTCTGGCCGTGGGCATGGCTGGCAGAGGTGGGCCTGCTGCTCTTTTTGGGGGCACAGAGACTTAGAGGCCTCTCAGGGTCCCTGGCAATGACACCAGGCCCCAGGAAAGGAGAGCGGGTGGCAATGACAAGAACTGAATGACAGCAATGACCCAGGAGGAGGGAAGCTTTTTAGACTGCAGTGGCACTGACCACAAGGTGGCATGTTCCTTCCCCTTGCCCCGACTAAGAATGCCTGTGGCCTAGGAAAGGTCTTCTTGGTGACATATGGGTCCAGCCCCACCACATGTCCCCTCTGTCAAGCCTCACTGCACAGCACCCATGTCATTGCACACTTGCCCCTGCTCAGTGCTGTCCTGTCCCTGCTGCACCCCTGCAATGCTGCCTCTGTGTGGCCTCCATGAACTCCTCTTGCTGTGAGATTGAGAACCAGGCTTCCTCCAAGCTGTGTGAACTAAGTAGGTTCATGCACCTCAAAACCATACACAGCACAGAGCACATGGGTGGGGGGGCCAAGAAGCCCTTTGGGGAAAGGCAGGCAGGCAGGGAGAGCTATCTGCCCAACGCCAGCCAACCCTGGCAGAGTGGGGCTGTGAACGCCAGAAAGGTCGCTTCCCAAGCCACCAGGCCGGCTCCCAGCACCTCTTACACCTCCAGCCCCACACCCGCTCCCTGCCCCCATAGCCATCTGCCCCAGTGCCCACCCTCCTATACAGCTGACCCTTGAGCATGTATGTGTGCACACACATGTGTAAACACAATCACACGGGGAATAGAAAGCAGCAGTAGTTTTCCCTAAGTATTCTACTTCTAAGTAACTTCAACTACTTGGGTCCAAGTACTTACCTCGGCTACACACCTCTCAGTTCTCTGACCTAGGAAAGACAGCCCACAACCTTCCAAACGTGACCAATTCATTCAAACTTCCCCCCTTTTCTTTCCTTTTCCAGTACTGGGTATTGAATCCAGGACCTCGGCACTGAGCTACCTCCCTAGTCCTTTTTTTTTTTTTTTTATAAATTTTGAGATAGGGTCTCGCTTTGTAGTTCAGGCTGGCCTCGAGCTCACAGCGATCTTCCTCCCTTAGCCTCCCAAGTCCTGGAATTACAGGTGTGCACCACCACGCACGGCACCAGGTAAATCACTAAGGTACCCAGGCTGGCCTCCCAGACTTTCGATCCTCCTGTCTCAGCCTCCCAGAGGGCTAGGATTACAGGACTGTGCCACCCCACCCAGCTATCTCCCTCTTATTAAAGAAAATTACAGATTCAGAACAGATGCCTCAGGACCAGGCTATGACATCATATCCTGGTTAGCAAGAGACTCAGCATTGCCAGCCCCAAAGCCCCTCAGAAATGCGGTCTAAAAAGCACAGTGTTTTGCACAGTGGTGTGTGATCACTGAGTGACTGTGTGACCTTTTCCGTACTCAAGGTCAACTAACCACATATATGTGGCTCACTCCTCCACACCAGAGACTCACTGAGGGTCCTCTAAGGGTCTCCAAAACAGATATCCTAAACTTGGAGCCCAAGTGGCTCCTGTCATTCTCTCGTCTGGAAACTTCCTGGTACCACAAGAGGCCCCCGGGCTTCCCCAGACCCTAGGCACCTGCCCACTCCTCCCGGACCCTGACCTCGAGCAGCTGTGGCTAGTGCACTTTGCCTCACTCCTGGGCTGCAGTGGAGTGTGGCCCACAGACACAGGCAATTTCAGAGGAATTCGTCTCAGTTGCACGGGAATAGTGTGTGGAGGAACAGCAGGCACAGTCAGCTCCCAGTTCGCCCAGTTTGGTGGAGACACAGCATCCTGCACAGGGATCCACAACTCTCCAGACTGGAATGTCCTTCCCAACACGAGTCTCCTGTGCACAGCTTTAGCACCAACCACCCAGCAAGCCCACTGCGTGGGAATGGGCCCAGAAACAAGGCTGAAGACAGCCCAGGTGGACTCTGAGCTCCACAGCAGGAGGGCACAAAATCCCACCCCATCTAGAAAATGTCCCAGGTCCACCACTGTCCCCTAAAACCCTGCCCCTCCTTGAGGCTGCAGAGCCAGGGACCACCAAGCTTTCCAGTCCTGGGATGGAACCATCATTATCTGGAGAGACTCCTATGACCAGGTTAGAAAACAGATCACCAAGGATGGGGCAGAAACACGTGAGCAGCCAGCCCTCCCACCTCAGCCAAAAGCCACTTCAGACCTGCTGGGAAGCCCTGGAGAAGGGACAGCACCCTGTAAGGGCAGGAGGAGCACCATGTGTCCTGCACCACGTGGAACCCAAGCCCAGAGGGGACAATGCCAGCTGCAGTTGTATCTTAAGGTGCTGCCTGGCCAGGGGCCACACCACCAGGCCCTGGAATTCACCTGTCCCCTCCCAGGCTGGGAGGGTGACAATTGGTACAGGGCTCACCTTAGTGACCTCTGAGTGGCTGTATTGAATGCAAGGGAGCAGCATCGCACAAAAACCCAGCCAGAGGGAAGCAGAAGGAACTTCAGGGGGAAGGAACACAGGGCAGGAACCCCAGACCCTGGTCCTGATACTGCCACCAGCAAGGAGGGTAAGCCGGCCAATCACTGTCTCTCCCAGCAGTCACATTATTTGTAAAATGAGAGAAACTGGAGCCTGAGACTGAGCAAGCCCTGGGACCTGCCTCGGCCACATGCCTGTACCTGAGCTCCCTGCCTCTGACTGCCTTAGGCACCCTGCCTCTACATGACTTTGGATTTCATCACCCACCCACCCAGGGTGACACTTCTGTGCCCCTCATGGTGCCTGCGTGCTGGGTAACACACCATGAGTATGTGTGTGGGGAATAAAGTCACTTGTGTCCACCTGATCTGAAGTATGGTCCTGTGTCTACCTTTATCTCTTACAGGCAATTCAATTTTCCTCTCTGGGCCTCAGTTTTTCTTCTGGAAGAAGGCAACTTTGAAATGGATATTTTTTCTTTGAGATAGGTCTTGCTAGGTTGCTCAGGCTGCCCTTAAATTCAAGGGCTCAAGCAGTCCTCCTGCCTCAGCCTCCAAGTAGCTGGGCTAAAGGTATGCACCCACAAGCCTGGTTTGAAACAGATTTTGAAGATTCTTTTCTAGGCTACAGGCCCCAGCGAATTCAATAAAATGCATGTGAGATGTATGTGCACAAGTGTGCACGTGTGTACACACACACACAAACACAGAATTTCTCAGGGAAGTAAAAGAACCTAAAGTTCTAGGGAAGTGTGCATCCCAGACTAAAATGTCCTTATACCAAGGAGATTCCCGCCAAAGATGACAAAGGTGAATGCAGGGAGACCGGCAGTGTGGCGGGGGGCAGGGGGGTTGTTTGCGCTTGGGACAGAACTGTCAGGGAATCATGGGAACTCTGCACCTCTGTGCCTGGGACAGAGTTATTCTTGGGCCCAAGGAGAGAGGGCAGAGGGGCCTGAATGCATCACGAGGGGCCTGGGGAAACAACACTCACCCCAGAGAGGTGACAGTGCCACTGGGCCCCAGGCTGGAAATGAGCCAGCCCCGGGAGGGAGTTCAGCCCTAGGAGGAGTTTAGGGGTGCTCGGCTAGTGTGAGTGGGGACCCACTCAAGTCTCTCTGAACGAGATGGAAGGGGCCTTGTCGCAGGCTTCACAGTCACCCTCTGGAGCCGGTCACGCCTGGCTGGGTGCAGTCTGGACCCGCAGTGCAGCAGGGCGGGCCCTGGGGTGAGCAGCGGCCACACTCCCTTTCCCCTTCCCGGGGAGGCCGCGGGCAGCACCTCAGTCCAACGGCCCGTTATCAGGAGCAGCTCGGAAGACTGCAACTCTCTCGGAGCCTCTCCACCGTCACTGCTCACCCAGGAGGCTGAGCCAGGCAGCTGTGCACAGACTTCACCTCACACTCCCTGGGGCTGGAGGACTAGCTCTCCGCCCGCCCCAACACCGCAGACCCCTGGGGTGGTGGCTGCAACTCAACCAGGAACATCCGCCCTGGCTTCCAGAGAGGACAAAATGTCCCTTAGGCCTATGCCATCCAATATGGTAGCCACCAGCCACATGGGGCTATCTAAATTAAACTTAATTAAAATGAAATAAAATTGAAAATACATTTCCTTGACCTCAGTGGCACTAACCACATTTCAAGCCCCCAGAGCCAGATGTGGCTGGCGGCCACCATACTCAATGGAGCAGAGAACAGCGCCAGCCTCAAAAAGGGCTCCGCTGGGTGGCCCTTCCTGCATGGCCGCCACAACCATTCCATCATGTCTAGTATCGATCCTTCTGTTCCTATGTGTTCTTGTGAAGTGTGATTGTTGTTTCAACAGTCTTGTTTTTGGTTTTTTTTTTCCCTGAGACTGTGCCTTGGTACATAGCCCAGGCTGGCCTTGAACTAGCAGTGATCCTCCTGCCTCAGCCTCCCAAGTGCTGGGATTACAGGCTGGCACCACCACGCCCAGCTTTTACATCAAGGGTCTTGCCTTGTATCTTCTCTGCTGTCTACTTTTTTCCACTTAACACTGCCCTGAGGATCCTTTCTGGGAGATGAGTGTGCTGTGAAATTTGAGGGGGAAGAGGTGAACAAATTCTTTTTTAAACACCTAAGTGGCTGGCCGGAGCTGTGCAGTTTGGAAACCAGTCTTTGCGCCTGCTCCTCCTCTCTGCCTGCAGGGAGCAGCCTGTTTCCCAGCAGGGCTGGGCACCCTCAGAGCCTGGAGACACAGACACACACAGACACACAGACACACAGACACACAGACACACAGACACACACACACACACACACGCACACAGAGCTTCTTCCATGCCCCTCCTCATCCCTCCAAACCCGAAGTCACTCGAGGCTGGACCTCAGCGGGCTTCAAAGGGACACAGTCAGTCGCATGTTTTTATATTTAGAAGCGCTCTGCAAACCACTTCCCGTGAGCCGCGAGCGGGGAATGTGAGGAAATCGCTTGGCGATGTCGTGATGCAGGAAGCACGAGCGGCTCGGGAGCTTGTGGCAGCGGCTGCATTGCCACATAGCCTGGACACGCGGCGATGTCTAACACATGTGCAGCAGGCAGGCACCCCCGGCGGAGCCCCACACTGCCCCAAAGGGCCCCTTCCCTGGCCTCCCGTGCAGGGTAGAGGCTCCACCTGTCTGGGCAGCAGCTGCTCCTGGAGGCTACCCTCTTCTCCAGGGAGGGGTCTTTTTTTTTGAGAAAAGATCTTGCTATGTAGTTGAAGTTGGCCTTGACTCGTAGGGATCTGCCTGCCTCAGCCTCCCGAGTGCTGGGATTACAGATGTGTGCCACCATACCTGGCTAAGGAAAAGTCTCAGAGAGGCAGGACAAGGGACATTGGCCTGGGTCAGGGGACAGAGGAGGACACAGAGCGCCAGCCAGTGTGCAATCAGCCAGACCATCTGATTTTCCCAGATACTTCCTGGATGCCTTATAAACTTCATTTTACTGCTTACAGTATAAACTTTCTAATAATGCACAAATTAATTTTATTCTTTTACTTCATCTTTTAACTGCATGACTAGTGATTTATTTGTTCCTTTAGTTTTAAAGAAAATAACCAAAAAATGTCCTTGGGTTCGACACTCATCACCGCAAGAAAAAGAAAAAAGCCACACTTAAAAAAAAAAACAAAAACTGGCTGCTTAGAAAATGCACTCTGGCTAAAGATAGCAGATGAGTGCTTCAATCTCCAAATCAATAACAACAGATGAAAAAATAAAAGCAAACTGATGAACAGAGAACAGAAATGGCTCCTCATGAGTTATTTTTAAAAGCATAAAAACTTGCACTCATCACCAGATGTCCCCAGCCTGGGTCCCACGGACCCTGAGGGCAGACACTGTGAAGCACAGGACAAGTAGAGAGGAAAGCGTTTCCCTCCCAGGGTGGCTGACGCAACATGCAATACAGGGTCTCAACAACCAAAGACAGGACAAAGACCCAGCGTGTTCTTCGCGCCTACTCTGCCCAGCTTTAAGGCAGGGCCTGGAAGGCACAAGATCTGGCTTCACTTAAGTGTGAAACTGGCTGTCCCTTCCTCCTGGGAGATGCCACTTACAGACCCACAAAGTCACAATGGAGAAACAGAAAGGGCAGGGAGAGAGAGAGAAAGGGAGAGAGGTGGAGGGAATGGGTCAAGTCTAGGAGAGAGATGGATACTCAGAGAGACAGAGGAAGAGAAACATAGATGAAGAGACAGTTTGGGAGAAGGAGATGAGACCAAGGCAGAAAGACATGGACAGGAGCTGGGCCTGGTGGTGCACACCTATAATCCCAACATTATTGAAGGCTGAGGCAGGAGGATCTCAAATTCAAGCCCAGCCTGAGACACTCAGCAAGACCCTGTCTCAAAATAAAAAAGGGCTGGAATGTAGCTCAGTAATTGTGAAAGCCTTGGGTTCAGTCCCCAGCCCTGCAAAAAAGGACACAGACAGAAAAGGCAAGAGACAGACACCAAATAGTCACAGAAGAGGATGACAAGACAGTACATGCGAGCATGTGTGCACACACATGAGCTCAAGTAGGGCTACCTGCCTACACACTGCCCCCGCCTGCTGTCTGGTTCTCCAGGGGAGACTTCCCCACCCTCTTCACAGCCTGAGGGGACTCTAGACTCAGGCAGGCCCTGGCCATGGGCAGGGCTCCTGGGGGTCTGCACAGGTGACAGCAGACATGGAAGGTTGCAGCTTATCTGCAGGTGGGAGACTGGAAGAGGAGAGGGGAGGAGAGGGGACAGGAGGGGACAGGAAGGGACAGGAGAGGGCTCTACAGAGCCGGATCAGACCATTTGCACACAGAGTCCTCAAATTGGAGGCTCCTGGTAAATAATTCACCCGGACAAGCACAGCACCTTCCCCGGGCTCATCCATTATTCACCAGGATAAATGCACCACCCGGTTACACTTCCTGACATCTAAAATCAGTCAGAGCCATTAGGCCAGGAGGGAAACAACAGCAGGCAATTTCCACCCAGCTTTCCTGGAACCCCTGACCCCCAGGTCCTGCTGCTTCTAGAACTCAGCTCCTGCACCTGGAGCCAGGCCAAGCCCCAGAAGGGCCATGCCGGCTCACAGGGAGACCCAGCATCAGGCACGGAGCCACAGAGGCACAGCTATGGCCAGGACAGCGGGGTGAAGCTCCTCATTCACTGTGCTGTCACAGGGAGGAGAAGATGGCCTCGTTTGAATCTAATGGCAACGCTCTCCCTAAAAGGTGCTGCTTTGTAATCCCAGCGCTTGGGAGGCTGAGGCAGGAAGATCCCAGAGTTTGAGGCCAGCCTGAACTACATACACAGTGAGACTATCTCAAAAGAAAAAGAAAAAAATAGTGCTGAAATTCTAATAGAAACGTGGTCAAAACGATATGAAAGGTTCTCAAAACAAACATAAATGATCAATAAATCTAAGAAAACATTCTGGGCTGCAGTAATCTAAAAATGTAAATGAGTTATTTTGCCCGTCAAATGAAGACCAAGATTTTAAAAACAACAACACTGGCGCAGGGTATGGAGAACATGGCCCCAACTTTGCCAGATGGAGGTGCACATTACAGTAATTCCCTTCTGGAAAACGATTTGGTAATCTCGGGTGAATATCTTAGAAATGTTGTACTCCTTCCTGGGGAAGGGGCTGACTCCAGGTTGAGGTAGGAAACCTAGAACAAGCCTGAAGCCCACGTCATCAGACGGAGGCATAGCAAAGACCAGCAGGGCCACATCAAAAGGTCCAGGACCAGCTGGAAGAGGGCCCCAAGGCAAGATCATTTCAGCGTCCCTAACAGTGAAAGCTACCTGAACTTAAAATACTATACATTGGGGCTGAGGATTTAGCTCAGTGGTTAGAGTGCTTGCCTAGCAAGCACAAGGCCCTGAGTTTGACCCCCAGCACCCAAAAAAACAAACAAACAAAAATACTGTACAAATACTTTTAATATCCACGAGTTCACCAGGCCTGTGGTCTCAGCTACTCAGGAGGCTGAGGCAGGATGATCTCTTGAACCCAGGAAGTTCAGATCCATGGCCACATAGCAAGATTCCAGCTCAAAAAACACAAATCCAGGAGTTCATGACGATACTTCAAAAATAACAAAAACACATACAAGAAAAACAAAAACAAAAACAAAAAACCTAAAGCCTCTCACTGGTCCCCATTGAAGGGTGTCAGAAAGCCTCCACATTATTTTGAAAACTGGCAAAGATTCAGCATTTATTTCCTTTCTTCAACATGTATTGGGCTGATGAAACGGTTAACAAGGGCAGGTATGTCTCTGCAGAAATTTCCACCTAATAAATAGAATATCACCACCTATAATCCTCTCTGATCAATGGTGGGCCTAACAATGATTACTGATGGCTACTAACTCCAGAGAGACAACCAGTAGTGGTTATTAAAATCTGATATCAACTGGGTGTGGTGGCACGCACATGTAATCTCTGGGAAGCTGAGGCAGGAGGATCTCAAATTTAAGCTCAGCCTGGACAATTTACAGACTTAGCAAAATCCTGCCTCAAAATTAAAAAAGAAATGTTAAAGGGCTGGGTAGCTCAGCATGAAGACCCCTAGGTTCAATACCACCAAAAACAAAACAAAACAGACAACCTAGTATAGCTACTTGATGTTTCCTACGTTTGCGACCTGGTTTTCACCACCACCCTGAGCTCCCCGAGGACAGGGCTGATCTCTCCTGGTCTGATTCCTCCCTCATGGGTGCCGAGACCCTGGGCGGCGCTCAGCAAACAGCGGCTGATGCGCAGAGATTAACCAAGCCAGATAATTTGGCCACATTGTCCCTCTGTGACGTGGAATCTGTGCAGGGTCAAAGCCCAAGACGGGTTCCTGGTTGGCAATTACATTAATTATCGTTATTAATTCACCATGCATTTATTTAGGGCCTGCCATGTGCCAAGTCCTCCCTAAAACACTGGGGATGGAAGGAGAAAAACATACAATTACTGCCTTTAAGTGTTTCAGTCTAGAGGGGGAGGCAGACGAGTAAATACATAATTACAGTAATAGCTAACACTTACTGACCCTTACTGTGTGCCCGGCGCTGCTCCAAGCGCTTTAACTGTATGATCTTGTTAAAACTCACACCCACCCAGCCGCCAGGCGCTGCGAGCTGCACTGTGCAGATGGAGAAAAGGAGTTCAGAGAGGTGAGGTGTCTTACTCAAGATCACACAGCAAGTGAGCAACAAACACAGCGTCAGGTCTCAGGCTGTTGTAGTTACCAGCCTGTGCAGCACCGTCACACAGTGTGACAGGTGTGTGTGTGTGTGTGTGTGTGTGTGTGCGCGCGCGCGTGTGTGTGTGTGTGTGTGTGTGTGTGTGTGTCTGTCCGTCTGTCTGTCTGCACGGAGCTTCTAAATCACAGCAAAGGAACAAGGGTTGGGGAGAATCCTGGAGGAAGGACTCTTCAACACAAGGTCAAGGGACACCAAGGAGCTCTGGGAGCCTCAGGGTTTAAAGGATGACAGGAGGGAAGGACAGCAAGAGGCCACCCGGTGCGTTTCGGGGCACCCAGGCAAAGGAGCTGAAACGCAAGCTCACCCCTCTCGGGTAGCTCTGACAAGGCCCCGGCAGGCTGAGTTCTGGTTTCAAGGTAGTTATGGAATAGGAAACGCACTGCAGAGCAAGACCCTGGGTCAAAATTAAAAAATAAAAAGGGCCAGGGATGTAGCTCAGTGTAAAGGCCCTGGACTCAATGCCCAGTGCCACAAAAATTTTTTTAAAAAACCAAGGATGGACCCCTCTCCTCTGACAGCACCCCACTCACCCCGTGACCTACCTTCCCCTCCCCCTTACCTCACCCTGAAGGTTCTTCTTCTCCTGTTCTCCCCTTCTTTCTCCTCTTTCTCCAGGTGATCCTGCCTCTCATCCTCTCCCCAGGTGGAACACCCCATCTTTAGAGTAATGCCTTCCTGACTCGCCCCTGCTCCCAGGCCAGCCTTAGCCCAGGCTATTCGCCTCCCCTGGGGCTTTGCGTAGAATGCCCTTGCCCAGGTTAATCCATCCCCTCTGGGTGGCTCTTTGCTCAGGCTGGTCCATAAGAAAAATTTAAAAAAAGAAAAAAAAAAAAAGGATGGAAGAAGCCAAGTGTCAGGGGAGCAGCAGGTGCAGCCGTGGAGGCCGACCATGCGACCGACAAGGCCTCTTTTGCTCCATTTGTCCCCCGGGACTGTCTAGCAAACCACCACAACTGGGGGTTAAAACAAGAAACGCCCCCCTCTTGCCGTTCTCACCACAATGCACGTTCAAGATGTCCCAGGGTGGGCTCCTTTGGGGGCTCCAAGGGAACACTGTCAGGGGAACTCCAGGACTTGTACCCACGTGGCTCCAATCTCTGTTGCCACTGTCACACGGCCACCTTCCCTCCCATGTGTTTCTCTCTAGCTCCTTTCTACTTCATGGGAACCACTAGTCATCTCTGATTAGTCACTTGCCTCAAAGACTTCATTTTAACTTCATCGTATTTGCAAAGACCCTAATTCCAAACAAATTCCTAAGTACCAGGACTTTGGACTTCAAAATATTTGGGCGGACCCAACTCAACCTATAACACCTGATTTTCAGCAATTTTTTTTTCTGTACAGTAAACCACAGATATTATGGTGGTACATGCCTATAATCCCAGCACTCAGGAGGCTGAGGCAGGAGGATGGCAAGCTTGAGCCCTGCCTGGGCAACTTTGTGAGACTCTGCTCTCAAAAACAAACAAAAAAATACTTCCATTGAACCTTTCTGTGCAGGTACTTATGCACAATGGCAATAAAAATGTTTTGTAGGGATGACTTCCATTCTCTTTGAATAGCAACAAAAATAATTTAATAATTTAAAAAATAATATAATTTTCACTGTTCAATAAATGACAAATCACTCTTCAAAAAAGATTGGGCCAACTAGTGTTTCCTTAACCACATTCATGGCTGATACTTTCTTTCTCTCTTTTCTGTTTGTTTTTGGGGGTTTTTTGTTTGTTTGTTTTTTTTTTTGGTGCTGGGGATCGAACTCAGGGCTTTGCGCTTGCAAGGCAAGCACTCTAACCACTGAGCTAAATCCCCGGCCCCTGTTTTTTGGTTTTTTGAGACAGGGTCTCGCTATGTAGTTCAGGCTGGCCTTGAACTCACTATGTAGCCCAGGCTGGCCTCAAACTCATGGCGATCCTCCTGCCGCAGCCTCCCAAGTGCTGGGATTACAGGTGTGCGCCACCACACCCAGCTGATATTTTCATCAATCTAAAAGACATAAAATAATTTTAATTCCCATTTCCTGAGACATTTAGTTTGTTCTTAACAAGATAAAGCAATCTTCCATTTTTAAAGAAAAAAATGTAACGGTACTAAGGATTGAACCCAGAGGCACTGGGTTCAATCCACTAAACTACTAAACTACACTAAACTACCACTAAACTACATCCCCAGCTCTTTTTCAATTTTTATTTTGAGACACGGTCTTGCTAAGATGCCCAAGATGGCCTTGAACTGGCAATCCTCCTGCCATAGCCTCTTGAGTAGCTGGAGTACAGGCATATAACACACTGGCTAGTGAGCTATGTTTCTTATTGTCCATTTTTTCTTAAACTTTGTTCCCTATTCTTCCTTGTTTTTTACTGTTACTCTTAGCAATCTGCAATCAGTAAGAGCTTCTCTGCATTTCAGTCATCCCCGGTCCGATGGTCATCAGGTTACCACGCAGGCCTTCTTCCAAGGCAAAGACCATCAAGTGAAAGACCAAAGGGAGGAGCCTTCAAGAAAGAACAGGTCCCCCGGTCCAGGTAGGGGACCACAGGCACCATCCATCCCACCTCTTCCCACAAGTCCCTAGGATGTTTGAAAGGGCTTGCTTGGCTCTGACCGACCCTTCCTCCCCTGACCTGGGGTGGCAGGTCCTGCTGCCATTGAGCGCTGCTGTGCCTGCTGCTGGGCAGAAACCTACCCCTGCTACCCCCAGCAGTGCTATGACAGGGGTAAATCTGCCTAATTCAAGGATGAATTGGACAGGTTTACACCTTTCCTATTAATCCCCTATCACTTAGTCCAGCTTTTCCCATTAATGCTGGTACCATCAATACCATAAATGTCATAAAGTACTATGACATCTGGGCATGCATTATCCCAGCACTTGGGAAGCTGAGGCAGGAGAACCACTGTGAGTTTGAGACCAGCCTGGGCTACATAGTGAGTTCAAGGCCAGCCTGAACTAGATAGTGAAAGCCTGTCTCAAAAAAACCAAAAATAGGCTGGGGATTTAGCTCAGTGGTTAGAGTGCTTGCCTTCCAAGCACAAGGCCCTGGTTCGATCCCCGGCACCAAAAAACAAACAAACAAACAAACAAACAAACCAAAAATAAGTAAATAAATAATAAAGTGCTACGATAGTGACACAGGGCTCTCGATCTGTCTGGTCCCTGGCCCGTCTATGCATTGTTTTCCTTCCTCTTTCCCTCTCAATTGGTTTCAGACTCACAGAAGAAGGGGTGCTGTTTAGTGAATTCTTCAACAGTTTCCATTGTAGTAGTTTATGTCTATGTACAGGTTTGGGTTTTTTTTTTTTCCCCTTTTGGTCTTTGAGATAATGGATACATGTGCCCATTATATTTTCTTTTCTTTCTCCTTGTTTACGGTACAGCCTTTAACACAGTAGTAGACTTAATTTGCCAGTATTTTACTTTTTTTTTTTTTTGCAGTGCTGGGGATGGACCCCAGGGCCCCTCTAGGCAGGCACTCCACTGCCGAGCTGCACCCAGCCCTGCAGGATTTTATATTAGACATCTACATCAACATTTCTAAGTATGTGGTTTTCTTTCCTGCACTGTCAGCCAGCATTTGGGAGCAAGGTTATATCAACTTTGGGATCCACACAGGATGTCATCCATCTGTTCCTTGGCTCTGTGACAGCCTATAAAGCATTATGGGCTCTATTTCCTCAACGTTGTTCAAAATTCCTCCTCCTGGTAGCATTTAGGCATGTAATTTTTAAACTACCTTTCAATCTTTATTATTTTCTTTTTTGTGGTACTGCAGATTGAACCCAGGGGCTCTCTACCACCTGAGCTACAGCCTTTTTTATCTTGAGCGTCCTGCTAAGTTGCCCAGGTTGGACTCAAATTTGCAATCCTCCTGCTTCAGCCTCCCAAGGGTTACGGGACTACGTGCCATCAGGCCCAGCTCACATTTTTTCATCATTTTTATTGCATCTTATGTACCTTTTCCCCTGGATGCTAGAAGCTCCTCAACAGCATAACCAGGAATAGACCAACAGCAGTGCTAATTCTGCTCTTCAGAAAGGATCCTGGGAACTTAATTCTGCAATTAAAGAATTTCCTTTCCATGTTTTCTTCATTCCTTATCTCTTCCAGTTCCTTTGTATTTCTTTTCTTGGTCACCTTCCTTTTGTGGTGAGGGGTGCTGGGGATGGAACGCAGGGCCTTGCAACTTGCTAGGCAAGCGCTCTACCACTTGAGCTAAATCCCCAATCCCATCACCTCCTTTTCATGTGTTGAGGTCCCATGTGATTTTTGGGAAGTGTGTATCTTCCCGACATTTTTGAGGGGAGACAAAACAACAACAACAAAAAAATGGTACCTTGAAAAATCCATCTCCTTTTCCCAGCAGGTTCTGAGGGAGCAGGGACAGGACCTGGGCCAAGCCCGGGACAATAGGGACGGGGGGGGGGATAGATTTGACTGCGCTGAAGGGGACAGTAACAAGCAGAGAAGTGGCATAAATGCTGTACCTTGACGTCCATGAGGAGTCCAGCTGGCCCAAGGTGCCACACTCCCGGAAGCAGAAGCCCAGCTCATAGCAGCCACTTGCATCCCACAGATGAGTAAATGGAGCTGAATAAAATTAAAGCCCTCGAACTGTAGACTATTGAATCTGAGAGATTCCCAAGCAGCCACTGAGCCTCTGGGTTTATCATCAAGTTGCAGCAACAAGAACACAGGGGAGAGGATGCAGAATAAAGAGTGGCAGGTAATTCAGTGCTAACTGGTATGGAAGAGGACACATCAGAGACCAGGTGCTGAGCTCTCAGGTGGGCACTGGGTCACCATGTGCCAGTTACCTGGAACCATCCGGGTTTACCCTGCTTGTCCTGGGAGGCAGGTGTAGATGTGTGGATGATAAATCTCCTGGTCACGCTAGCAATGCCCCACATTTGAACCACACTTACTTTTTTTCCACACTTTACCCTGTGTGATTTTCCCACACCTGCTGTACGGCAGTGATTCAGGAGCTTTTAAAGCCTTAGCAAGAATCTGATGAAAGCTATAAACTCCCTCCCCACAAAAATAACGTACACACTAAACCTTGTACACAATTTTTTTGAAGTTTGCATCCTTCGACAGAGCAATTCTACTCCCAAAAATTTATCCTACACGGATACACAAGCAGAGGGCAAAGACAGCCACAAGGACATCTGTATGGTGTTGTTTAAAATAGGAAATTCTCAGAACTGGCCTGAAGCCACCGCCAGGACACGGTGAAATAAACTAGGGAAGAGGGGACTGTGGAGGGTCCACAGACAGCACCTGCTGGAGGCCTGGCTTCCCCTTACAAGGTGCAGGAGCCTTCCTGTCCCCCACCTACTGCACCCCAAGCCCCAACTCAGCAAGGTCCCAGGAGAGGAAGCAACACAGGCAGGAGCGCGGGAGGAGGCTAGAAAGAATTGTAAGTGTGTGTTTTCTTTGGCCAGGGCAGTCTAGCCAAGCTCTGGGGGCTGCTGGGCAAACATTTTTCATATTTTAGTAGCTGGCCTCTGCCCAAGGCAGTCAGAAGTTAAGTAAGCTTGAATAAGTGGCGCCCATCCTCTCCCCAGCCCCAAGAATTCTTAATGAGGTTCTAAGGCAGCAGCCTCCTGCAAACCAGCCTTAAATATCACTCACCCTTCACTACTTTTAATGAATGCAAATGATTCAGCAACAAAACACTTAGCCTAGAGTGAAATCCAGCTCTGTGTGGCTGATTTCACCAGCTTACTGCTCAGCTCAGACAGAGCCCTCCGGGGCCTCAGCTGCCCAGGCTGGCCCAGGCAGCAGCCCCAGAGTCCAGGACAGGAAGTGCCTAGGTGAGGGGAGACCCCCCCCAACCTTCCCCCACCCAGAGACCAGGTGCGACCCTCACGACTCAGCCTCTTTTATGACTTTGGCTCCAGGGCAGAGGAAAGTGTGAGCTGAAAAACAAAAGGTATCCCTTTGATCTAACAAAGGGTCTGGTAGCAGGCACCTCAAAGGGCCCAGTCCTTCCTGTCACTACACACCCGGCACTCAAGGGTACTTCACCGAGACACGCCTACCCCAACTGCACCTGATGCCCAGCACCCCTCCAGCCCAGAGCCCAGGGAACCACTCAATAAAGTTCTCTTTTGGCAGCAAAAACTGAAAGCAATTTGTCAGGCGTCTAACAGTAACTTTTAACTACTTTACTTCCAACCTAGGGCTCAGGGCCATGTGTTGCCCGGTCAGCCTGCTCAACACCTCTCCCCGGGGTGGGAGGGCGAGGCCACAGCCTGGCCTGGAAGAGGCCGCTGGTAATTCAGCTGCCACCACCTTCACTTATGGGGACAGCCAAGTGTCTTCTGGGCTTTCCTGGCCACAGATGTAAAGGAGGAATCACAGACGCCAGACCAAAAGCAGGCAAAGGGTTCAACTCAGGACCACCACCAGGCTGGGGATTTAGCTCAGTGGTTAGAGTGGGCCCGAGTTCGATCCCCAGCACCAAATTAAAAAAAAAAAAAATATTCAGGACAAGTGAGGGCCTTTAGCTGTCTGCCTGGAGCCTTAAGAGACATAAAAAAAGGCTTCAGGGTCCGGACAGCCTTCCATCTCTACAGGTTCTGCATCCGTGGACTCAACCAAGATCTGCTGATGAAAAGCAGCATCTGGCCTGGCATGGTAGTGAATGCCTATAATCCCAGCTACATGAGAGGCTGAGGCAGGAAGAGCATCAAGTTCAAGGCCGGCCTGGCCAACTTTGTCCCAGAATCCTTTGTCTCTGACCCTGTCTCAGAACTTTTAAAAAGGGCTAGAAATACAGCTCAGTGGTAGACCTCCCCTGGCTTCAATCACCAATACCGCAAGACAACCTGTACTCAACATGAACAAACTTCTCTCTTTCTTCCTTTTTACTGAGACAAGGTCTCACCATGTAGTCTAAACCAGCTTTGAACCCAGTATGCAGCCCAGGCTAGCTTTGAACTTGTGATCCTCCTATCTCAGCCTTCCGAGTACTGAGGTTACAGGCATACGCCACCATGCCTGGGAAGAAGAGATTTCTTTTCTAGTCATGACTGACTAAATACAATGTAACAACTATTTACATAGCATTTGTCAATGATTTGAAGTCTATGGGAAGCTAGGCATGGAGCCACAAACCTGTAATCCCAGCATTCTGGGAGGCTGAGGCAGGAGCATCGCAAATTTGAGCCCAGGCTGGGCAATTTAGCAACTTAGTGAGCCCCTGTCTCAAAATGAAAAAATAAAAAAGGGCTGGGGATGGCACTCCATGCGAAGGCCTTGGCTCAATACCCAGGTACCACAAAAAATAGTGTATGGGAGGATGTGTGTAGGTTATATGCAAATATACCATTTTATTTTTATTCAAACTCTGAGCCTCATATATCCCAGGCAAGTGCTTTGCCAAGGAACTACACTGCAGCCCCATGTCATTTTAATGTCTTTTACATTTATTTATTTATTTATTAACTTATGTAAGACAGGGTCTCACCATGCAGTTCAGGCTGGCCTCAAACTCACAGCGATTCTATTCTCCTGCCTCAGCCTCCCGAGTTCTGGGATTACAGGCCTGTGCCACCACACCCAGCTCCCTGAGTATATTAGGGACTTGACCATCCACAGATTTTGGTACCCAAGGGGGAAACCAATATCCCCCAGGTGCTGGGACAGCTGTGTGTTGTTCACTTGGTCTGAAAAGAGCCATGGCTCTCTTGACCCTCACAGGACAGGAACACCAGCCTCCGTGGAAGGAGAAATTTCACATGGTCTTTTACAGGCCTTTGAAGATAAATTCTGTATCATCAAAAATACTCTGACTCTCAGGAAAACAAGTGCTGAAATTCTCTATACTGTTCTTCCTGACTGTTTAAAGCACAACATCTACAATACCTCTGCTTGTTCAAAACACTGCTAACAGAGGCCAAAGGAATCAAGAAGGGCATCGGCTTCTTAGAGGGTTGGGTCTTCCAAGCCCTGGCCTCTTAGAGTCCCTGCCTTCCAGGGAACCCTTTCATTCAGTCCCTTTCCTACATCTTTCTCTTTCCACACACCATCTAAACCCCAGCCTACTGCCAATCCATCCCACCATCTAATGAACCAGAATGCCACCAAACTGAGAATTCCCCTGCCTTTGGGATCCTTGTGTCCCAAAGCAGGGGAAGGTGCCACTCAGCAATGCTGGGCTGGCACACAACAGAATGACAGGCCCTATGGTCTCCATGGTTACTCTGCAGAACCGTGCTGCCCCTCTCCTGTCCACCTCCCACCTGCTCCACTCAGATGTGCGCCCTCGGGACTGTTGTCCAATCTCCAATGGGACTGTCACCTCCAGCCTCTCTCTGGCCTTCTCTGGGTGCTGCCCTGTTAATTACTCTCTTACTGGGTCCTGATTCACCTACACACCATGCAATCCATGCCAGAGTGGATCACCAGTCTCCCAGGAACAGGCTGGCCTAAGTGTAGACTCTCCCGTGGGTGTTATTTTATTCTTTTCTAACAGAAGTTTCTCCCTCTAAGGGACAGTTGTCTGCTGAGTATTTCTTGCTTCTGAGGACTTAATGGGTCCCCCACTAACACACACACACACACACACACACACACACACACACTTCCTAGCATGATGCTTTATGCCTTCAGCATCATTTGTTATTTATGTGCCATGCTAAAAGAAAACAGCTTCTTTTGAAACTTATGGAGGATGGGAAGCCAAAACAGGCCTGTAGATGAATCACTCTCATCTCGGTTACAACTGTTTTTTATTGAGCATTCTCTAGGTCACACAGCAAGTCCTTCCTATACACACAGCTTTGAAGGTGCTGCTGATTTTCAGATGCACTATTATTTATGTGCACTAAAAGCAAAAACAGCACCAGTTAAACAAAGACACAATGCTGTATAATTGATTATACGTTATATCCCTACTTCAAAGATGTGAAAGTGAAAAAAAATCACTTAAAGTTAAATACAGTACCAACTCTCTTCCTTCTTAAAAGAACTCTTACAGGGATTGTTACTATTTCCTCTTTACAAAAGAGGACTCTGGCAGTTTGGCCTGGTGGTGCACACCTGTAATCCCAGGTGGGAGTCAGGCAGAGAGATTTCAACTCTGAGTCCAGTTTAGGCAACTCAGTGAGATCCTTCCCATAATAAACAGTTTTTAAAAGGGCTGGGTCTGTAGCTCTGTGAAAAGCCCCTGAGTTCAATCCCCAATACAGTACTGCAAAATAGGAAAGAAGGGAGGGAAAGAGGGAGGGGCGCGGGAACTGAGTGAACTGTCTAAAGTCTCTTGGTGAGGAAGCTATGGGGCTGGAACTTAGTTCCTGGAGATTTCAGAACTTCCCTGATAGCGGGCCAGGCCTGGGACAGCCCCTTCTTGGTTAAGCGGTCCCAAATAACACTTGCTTGGCCGATTCCTAAAACCAGGGTCTTTCTTCAATTGCACCTCCACAGATCTTACTTCCAGAAACAACAACAACAAAAGGAAAACAGGTTTCCCTAGCTCCTTCCCTGCAAAACTGGCTGGAAGTGAAGGCAACTCAGCCAACTTGTTACATATAAAGGGCATTTAACAGCCTTTCAAGTCCAGGGAGTGGGAGAGGGAAGGTTCATAGGAAATCTGATACTTTGGCAGCCGAGCCCAGAGTGCCTGGGCCCTAAGCTTCAGCCCCCGGGGATAAACACCATCCCCAGCCCCTTTGTCTGCCAGGGGAGGTGCTTCCTGGGGGGCAGGAGGGCGGCAAAGCTTTTTATGACAAAGCCCACCTAACAACAACCCTCCACCGGAGACCTGGCCACCTCTTCACACAACCCACCTACCCATAAACCTCCATCTCTCCCCCAACCTGCTGGGGTCCCTTCTCCACAAATACCTGTGACTGCCATAAACGCCCTGAAACAGCCCCGTTTACTGCCCAGCTTGCCTGCTGCTAAATGAGGGCATTTGTTTCGAATTTGCAAATACTGAAAGCGGTGGAAACCCAAGTCCACCCCTAAAATGAAATGTTCTGCATTCCTCCAGGCCTCAAGCACCGCGCTTCAAAAGCTGCAAAGGGCCCCGGCTGTTTACTCACTGGTGGGGCTATAGCAAGAGGTATTTCCCTGCTCCCCCAGGAGGCCGCTTTGATCCCAGCCGGGGGAGGGGGACAGGGTGCCACCAACCCAGGGTGGGCCCACGAGCTCCAGCCCCTTTCTGGGTCACCAGCAGCAGCCGTTGGGGCCCGGAGGAGCAGTCACCTGGGAAGAAGAGCTGAGCCCGAGACCTGCCTAAGACTGCAGCCTGGAGACAGAGCAGGCCAGCTCGGAAGCAGAACATCTTCAAAGGGCCTTGAGACAAAGGTAAAAGGGAGAAGAGGAGGCATGGTGATAGCACCCAGCCTCTTACACTAAAAGAAGGGGCACACCCTCCCAAAGCAAATTGGGACACAGCACCAAAATGGGGTGGGGGTGCAGTGTTTATTAAATAAGAGCCTTTTGTTTAAAAAAGTCTCCAAAAAGGGGAGGAGGGATGAGACAGAGCAATCCATCCTCCTCCAGGCCCCCTGGGCTGTCCCAGCCCCCGCTCCCTTACCCCCTGGGGCGGAGGAGGAGCTCAGATCACAGACCCAAAAAACTGCTGTCTAAATTGGCTTTTTTTTTTTTTTAGCTGATCAGTTCAACAATCAGTTTAATCTCCTAAATTAACCCAACTGGTAGAATGATTTGCTCTTTGTAGCCCGAGTTACAAGACTGACAGCATTTCCTGGTTTTCCCCCCCTCAGACCACAAGACAAGGTTTTCTTTGTTTGTGATTTGTTTTGTTTTTCAGGTAGCTGGGAGTGAACTTTGGGTCTCTAATACCATTCTAGTCCATCACCTTGGAAGGACCTGTGGGCCTGAGGCACCTTCTCCCTTTCCTCCCCACCGGGAAACAGCTCCATTTTGTGTTTTTAGTAGAACTACAATGGAATCAGACCTCCAGAGTCTTCTCTTTGCATCCTTCCAAGAGAGGACACAGGACATCAGGTTCACGTGGGACCTGAGAGCTTCAGAAGCAGAAGAAAAAGTTCTGCAGAACCCCAGGGAGTTCCATGGCTCAGCAAAGGGAGGACACCTCTGGCACCACAGAACCTGCCACTCCCAGATGTCAGAGGTGGAGGCCCACCTCTTCCGGAGTCTCCGAAGCCATCCAGGGCCAGGAGCACCGGCCGTGACCCTCACAGGCTGAGTCCATCACCACCTACACTGTCTCCAGGTCTGTCTCCAGCACAGCGCGGCCAGTGTGCAATCCCAGCAGGCGGCACTGGCCTGGAATGTTGCAACACACGACAAGCCGGGGCCTGCCACAACCATGACCTTCCAGGAGCCCCGGGCAGAGGTGGCGGGGGCCCCACAAGGTGGTGAGGAAGGCTCAGGCCATGGAGACAGAGCCCAGTCTCCTAGAGCTCTAGACCACACAACTCTTAAAACTTTTAAGATGTCTACAAACCTCTGAATGCGCCATGATCATCTTAACCTTGCTGTGTGTAACCAAAAAAAAAGGAAGCGGGATCAGGGAACCCAGCTCTCTCTACATATAAATCATTGAAACACTCAAAGCCTAGAAAGAGCAGAGAGGGTTACTCCCTCTCACTCACAGGACCCCTCCGCCCCCCCCCGGGGGGGTCTGTCTGCAAAATGCTTCCCCAGCATCTGAGCGCCTCCAAGGCATGCACGTGTGGCAGCCCACAGTGTCTCCTGGGGACTGCATGCAAGACAGCAAGAGGAGAGCCTGACATGGCACCTTGGTCTCAGATGTCAACTAAAAAGCTCTGGAGTGCTGAGCAGACCATACTTGGTGGCCTACTTTCTACCTCCAAGCATTGCCGATGGGACCCATCATGGGTGTGGGTGGAAGCCTGCTGTAAATTACAAAGAATGGCACTACTGTCGGTTATTATAGAGGAGGCTGCTCCAAAGCACACTCAGCCCTAAACCTCCCTCCAGGCAGTCTCCCTTCTGTGCAAAATAAAAAGGGCTGACCAAGTACACTTGCGTGCCCTCTTATCAGAGAAACGCTCATTTGTTCCTTCTATAAGAACTAGCTGGGTGTGCGGTGCACACATATAATCTTAGCACTCAGGAGGCTGAGGCAGGAGAATTGAGAGTCCGAGGCCAACCTAGACTTCACAGTGAGATTCTGCCTCGAAAACCAAACAGAAAACTCCTTCCCAAACCACTTCAAAATACTGTTGAATCTTTCCACTCCCCTTTGCACTGAGGGAATTACATTCTCACTCACACCGTTGGGTCTAAAGACACCTATGCCCACTTCCCAGAGCAGCGACGGTGAACCTTTCAGAGCTTTCGATGCTACTAACAGGCCACTGTGGCACGCGTACCATAGGTTTGCCACCGCTGTCCTAGAGAATAAAACACAGCCCCAGTTGAAAGTCTCCCCAAACCCGAGGGTAAGAAGAGCCTGTGAGGTCTGGCAGAGACATGGCTGGAGGTGCCACACTGGAGCAACCTCAGAGACCACTGTGGTAGAGGCTCTCCAGACAGCAAAGTCCTCTGAGAGGCCATGCCCCCGGCAACCACACAAACACAGCATGGAGTGGGTACTGTCCTGTGCCCCATCCCACCACCACAGGAGCAGGAGAAGACCAGGGAAGAGGATTCGTTTGGAATATGACATTAAAATGGAGGTCACCTAATCATCTTGGCCCATCAGCTAAGACACGAAGGACCAGTAGTGGCAAGGCCTTGGTTCTGATGAGACAGCCACAAACAGCTGTACAGGTTGTGTACTGCTCAAGATGCCTGGTCACCATGCCAATACTGAAACACGGCCTGAGCTCCGCCAGCCAGAGCCCTGAGCCTATGCACACGGTTGCATCCACTTGGAGGAAGGGGTACTAGTTCTTTGTTTTTGCACTAGGGATGGAACCCAGGGCCTTGCCTATGCTAAGCAAGTGTTCTATCAGCAGGCTATACCTCAGCCATGCAGCTAGCTGCTGGGACCCTCCACAGTCCCAAAAGCAGACAGGCATTCTCCTCCCTCCATCACCACCCATACTCCCAAGAAAGGGACAAAAAAAGAGCCAGTGTGTCTCCCAGAGGAGTGGCCACCCATGCTAGTCTCTATCCTAGACAGAGCCTCCATCCCTGACCACAATCCCTGGCGCTGAGAAAAGTTCCACAAGTGACACAAGGAAACCTTCACAGCCACAGGTGACGAGAGAAGGCCCTCCCAAGGTCCCACAGACGTCTGCCTCAGCTGTGGGAACACAGGGTCCTGGCCTCTACCCAGAGAGACCTCAGCTGCGGACAGTGCCCTGAATTGGCGCTGACCCCCTTGGGGGATTCAGTGTCAGGGTAGCGCACAGGGGAGCCACACTAGGAAATGCAAAGCGGCTATGCCTGTTTTTCTAAGTTGCAGCTGGAATACTGAGACCCATCTAGAAAATCTGCACTTTTAGGCCTGGGGTCTGTCTAGCTCAGTGGCAGAGCGCTTGCCTAACATGTGCAAGGGTCTGGATTCAATCCTCGGCACTGCCATTTAACAGAGAGACAGACAGACAGACAGACAGACAGAGAGAGAGAGAGAGAGAGAGAGAATCTGTGCTTTTGAATGAGGAAAGAGTCTCCAAAGCCTGCAGTCAAGAGGTACTCTCCTGTAACCTTTAAAACCACTGTGGAAATAGGGAGATGAAAAGGCAGGACAGTCTCTGGGAAGGGCCCCAGGAGTAGCAGGGCAGGGGGCTACTCTTGGGGATCCACTCCTCCACAACTGAGACCTAGCAATCAGTATCACTTGGTGCTGTGCGAAAAGTTAATTAACTGACTCAGGACAGTGAGACTACACAGCAATTGAATCAGGACCAGAATATGGAGAAACAGGCATCTTGGAATTACAGCAGTCTCTTCTCTTCCTCTATTATGCATGGACGTTGTGTGACAGTTCTCAGATCCAATCCAATGGCTGCCTTTATGTTACTCCAAAGTGGTGGCCGCTGCCCACATCTACTTAGCAATGCTGGCTCCTTTCTCTCGGCTCGCTGGAGCCCCCCACTCCCTATCTGCTCCTACATCTCAGACTCACTGTCCCACACATTCTGGAATATTCTATGCTACTCAGCACTTTACCAAAAATGCTATCTTTCGTTATACTTCATGTGACTCACATCTCTCCACCTTATCTCCCTACTGACTTGACCTTCCCAGGACAGCTCCATTCATAGTGGACACCAGGTACTTGGCATGATCTCTTCCAAGGCCCGCAGTGCCCTCTCCCCCTCCACTTCACAAAGACAAATCCTCCTTCCAGCTGCTTGGTGGTTCTCAAACTTGAGTGCAGAAGAATCTCCTAGAAAAGTCTTTATAAATAGAATTTCCTTTTGAAATCTGAACTATGTCACTGGATTGGCTATTCAAAAAAAAATCTAATCTAATAAAGAAGAAGATCATAAAGCTGGGTGTGGTATTGCATGCCTGTAAACTCAGCTACTTGGGAGGCTGAGACAGAAGATTCTAAATTCAAGGCAACTAGCAAGACCCTGTCTCAAAATAAAATAGAAAGGGCTGGGGATACGGCTTAGCAGTAGAGAGCTAGACTCACATGCACAAGGCCCTGGGTTCAATCCTAGTACAGAGGGAAAAAAAGGAGGAGGAGGAGAAGAAGAGGAGACATCTTCTGGCCCCTCCACAAAATGATCTTGCCAGGCAGGCCTGCAATAAGCCCCAAGAAACTAAAACTGGAGCCAGAACTTCCAGTTACCTTCCCTCCCGCTCTACCCCCACCTCACTTTATAGGGTCTGCCTGGGCCTGGCCTATGCCGCTGAGCCCCATCCCCAGCTCCTGCCATTCATTTCCAAGAAACACCTACCTTTACCTTCCTAACACATGACTCACAACCTTACCCCAAAACCCAGACTTCCTTTCCAAAAGTCACCTGTCCACTTAAGCTAGACAGGCCTTGTGAGAACCCAACTTTCAACAGGAGCTCGGGCCCTGCGGGCACCTGGGAGGTGACGGTCCACTCACCATGCATCCACCCAAGGGACACCTCCTCCTGTCTCTGCACACAGGAGACAAAGCCTGGGGTCTGGAAGCCAGTGCCTGGGAGAATGCACCCTCCCCGCCCAGTGCCGTCTGTGCAGCATTACTGGGAGGAAAATCCCTAAGTGCAGAGGAGAAAAGGAAAAGAGGATGGAAAAAGTGATGCACTGCAGAGGACTTCCTCAAACCACTGATTAGCTGGGCAGCTCTTGTGCAGGCTCCACCAAAGCACCAGGGGGCTCACAGGGCCAGAGAGCTTGAGACAGGGCTCTAAACCCGGCTTCCACAGCCTCAGAAAACCGACCGGCGGATGGTGGCCGGGGCAGGGACACAGGACAGGGCAGGTAGCTGGTCCTGGGCAAGCGGGGGCCTGCGCCAGCCACCCCGGCCCAGGCCAGTGACCCCACCTGGGCACAGCAACAGAGAAGCACACTAAGGCTTCGGTGGCTGAGGCACGCAGGCCAAGGACACCCGACCCTGCTTAATGACCCTTTATCCCACCAGGAAAACACCAAAGACCAAGTTCCCGGCCCTCGATGGCTCTTGGCTCAAATATCAAACATCTGAACTGGCGACCCTCCATCCCAGATGGGTCTCACACAAGCTGCACTGGCTTCAGCATGAAGCCCCTCACACCCAACTACACAGTGCTCCGGAGAACAACTCCACAACTGTCAAAGCCCAGGGAGACATGCCTTCCTTTGATTTGTTTTTTTTGTTTTTTGGGTTTTTCCTTTTTTTTTTTTTTTTTTGAAACAGAGTCTCACTATGTGGTTCAGGCTCACATTGAACTCACTATGTAGCCCAGGCTGGCCTCCAACTCACTGCAATCCTGCCTCAGCCTCTCAAGTGCTGGGGTTACGGACATGTGCAACCATGCCCGGCTCAACACACCTCCCTTTAGAAACCAGACATATTCCTCCTGAAAAGTTACCCTCTGGCCAAACACATACATTTTCTCCCCCTGGCTCAGCGTATAAAGAGGAGACATATGTTCCTCTTGGAAAAGCTCAGGCTTCAACAGGAACTAAACATCACATCAAATGCTGCAAATCTCCCAGAGTCACACATTTAGTGCACAAGTTGTCTGACAAAATCTAATTCAAATTAAACCCAAAGTGGGGTCATTTTAAAACACACACATCGGGCTGGGGATTTAGCTCAGTGGTTAGAGTGCTTGCCTTACAAGCATAAGGCCCTGAGTTCAAGCCCCGGCACCTAAATAAATAAATAAACAAACAAATAAATAAATAAATAAATAAAATTTTAAAAAACCGCCAAAAACATCACATCAAGGAGTGCTCAATGAAAAAAGCTATTTAAAGTAAATCTTAACTGGACATGCTGGCACACTCCTGTAATCTCAGCACTGGAAGCTGAGGCAGGAGGATTGACAAGTTCAATAGCAGTGTGAACTACACTGCAAGACCTTTTCTCAAAAAAAAAAGAAAAAAGAAAAAAGTAAATGAGAGAAATTTTCAAATACTGTGCAAGGTGCAGTCTCTGAATGACAGTGTTGCCACACCCTATGGCCATGAGTTTCTGTGTAAAGAGGGACGCCTAGACTGGGACCTCGAAAGCTCTGGGTATAGTCCCCTGGGGGTCTTGTTAACAAGCAGATTGTCACTGTGATTCATGCTCTCAGACTTTATTTTGAATAGCACAATTAGAAAATCTCAGCCCCTATACAGTTCACTGCAGAAGGAATTTCAACACCAGTTTTTTAGCTGTAACCTTTCAGGCAAGTCAACTTCACACGCAGTGGTAGCTACAAGGAAGCTCTGCCACATCAAAATCAAGAAAAGGTACCACCAAGAATGGACAACCCAGAAACAGGGAAAAGGGGTCCGAGGCCTGGAGTCTGTCCTGGTAGAGCAGCCACTAGAAGGCAAACCAGGAGACCCCACTCCAGGGAATCCGGACAGGGCACAAAAGATTCCATATGCAGGCCAGGTGTGGTGACACATGCACCTGTAATTCCAGCACCCAGAAGCTGAGCTGAAGGATCAAGAGTTTGAGGCCAGTCTGGGGAACATAGTGAGCTCAAGGCCAGCATGGCCTACACAGCAAGACCCTGCCTCAACAAACAAACAAACAAAAGACTCCATATGCCTAGTACACAAAGGGGAGGTTTAACTTTGCCCTTAATTACTCTGCTCTGTCCCCAAAAGCTTCATGCTCCTTTTCATTTTGAACCTAGACAAAGACCCATTATACATAAGGCACTGTACTGAACACTCAATTTTAGTGTATGTGCTGCCAAAGCAAGCACACTGAACTCTCTAGGGAAAGGCCTTCAGTAAGTCAGAGCCCATCTGCAGCAAAATACGGAAGATATCCTAAGAATGATAGTCTGGACGTCCTGGAGGCATCCGCTATGTGGCAGGAGAGAGGACAACTTCAGGGGTGGACAAAAGAGAGAGGAGGCAGGCTCAGGGCCTAGGGTACCAGCCCAGAGGCACCTAGCAGGGCTCCAAGAAGTAAGCACCTTACAGGGGAAGCAAACTGAGGTCAACATGTGCCCAGACCACAGGGCCTGCTGAACAGTTTGGACTTTGCCAAGTATTTCATCTCCAAGCCTGAAGTCCACCACCAGTGCGGCGCAGAACGGTCAGTCTGACCATACCCTCTGGAAGTCATGTGGGTATATCAACCCTGCCCCAACACCAATAAAAGCAAGTGCCCTACCTGAATTACAGGCTGTGGAGCTTTGGAAAATGGGGACAACACATCCCAGAACGTGACAACTCAATTTCCCCAAAGAAACAAGAGCCTAAAGGACAGAACCCAGGGAGGAGGATGCTAACAGGGATGTGTACAGACCACACACAGCTAACCATCCTAGGTTGGCATGAAGAATCCCAGGTTTCAAACATCAAGCCTTCTTCTCCTCCACCACCATATTTATCACACCAAGGATCTCAAAGTTTGGAAAGTAACTCAGCCATTTACAGCATAATTACCCAAACTTCGAAATGGTCCAATCCACAAACTTGGTCAGTCCCTAAGTCCCTAATTCCAATCCTATTAACAGTGAGATCTCACTATGACTCCAGTTAATCACATGATTAAACAACGAGACGGAGGGGCTGGGGATTTAGCCCAGTGGTTAGAGTGCTTGCCTCACAAGCAGAAGGCCCTGAGTTTGATCCCCAGCACCAAAAAAAAAAAAAAAGATTAAACAATGAGATGGAAAAATCCACACCAATCCATTAAAAAATTGTCACCCCCTGAAGTCACGGATGTGGAGTGGGTAGAGACCCAGGATTTCACTCCGAGACAGCAGGCGCCTCAGCCTCATCTGAAACTGTTTACAGCACACGGACAGGTCCCACACCAAGGCACATTTGGTGGGACTGATTTAAGGCTCTCGTTAAAATGTTCCTTTGTTGAGCACAAGACAACCCCTGCCCCCAGAGGAGATTCCAGACCTCCTGTCCCAAGCCCTCAGCCTGCCTGACTTCCCCCTCACAACCCACCAGCACCCATTCCCAGATTAACGTCGATTAACATCACAGGCATCTTCTCATGGAAGGAATTTGGCATCTGTTGAGCAAGTCTCCACCAGAATCTCCTCTGGACTGCAGAACTCCAAAGAGCAGCAGTCAAGCAGTCCTATCTATAGGGCTAGGCAGAACCACACACTAGAACCCATCCAGGCGACCCAGGAGGCCTGTGAGCTTGGCTGCCCGTCCATATGGCTGGGCTGGGCCCCCAGTCCTGGCTGGGCAGAAAAAAAAAAAAAAAAAAAAAAAAAAGCCTTCCATACTTCCTCTGGGAGCAGATGTGGATTGTGCCATGAGCAATAAGCACACATCACAGGAAATACAGGGCCACTCCAGAAACACCCCCTGCGAATCCTGCAGTTTCTTTCCCAGTTACATTTACCTCTCCTTTCCAACTGGAGATGTTGGTTCCATTAGCCCCATAGACCCTGAGCAGCTGGCAGGCCAGGAAGAAGTCAGGAGAGGTCCCCTCGGTAGAGGTCCCCAAGACAGGGCCACTTCAAGAACCCCCACCGAAGACTTCGTGTCTTGGAAAGTGAGAGGCAGCATTTCCAGTCCAAGCTTTTGGGGAGCTTGGTGACTTCCTGCAAAGCACTTCACCCCTCACTGGTGACTCTCAGGTGTGACTGAGCCCGGGACGAAAAGCTGGGCTATGAGGCTGGGCGAGGGTATCCTGTCTGCCCAAAATGAGGGCCACACCCTGGTCGACGCCCCGAGCCCCCCACGGAGCGCCTGGATGGGCCCTGCTCGCCTTTCTGCCCGAGAAAGGCAGGTTTCCTCTCCTCCCCGACACAGGGTGTAAATCCAGGAAGGCGCAGGAACCCCGTCCGCACCTTGGCAGGCCGGCCATGCCCGATTTTGGCAGCGGCCCTTCCACATTAGTCACCGCGACAGCCTGGGACCTCCGCTCCCCGGATTCCACTCCTGGCACCGACTGGGCTCAGGGCTCCGGCAGCTCCTTATTCTTCCCTCCTCCGCCCTCGCCGGCGGGGCCATCTGGGGTCCCAGCTCTGCCTGGAACCCCGCGGGACGGGACCCGGGCGCGACCTCTCACCTGAACTGAGCCTGCAGGGCGCCCCGGGTCCCCGCCGCGGCCACCCAACTGCACCCCGCGGGGGGGTCATTTTTCCCCCCAAAGAAACTCCCGAAAGAGGGCCCGGAGCCCGCGACTCCAGTGGTTCAGCGACTCCGAGCGAACCCTCGGGCCGGGCAGAGCCGCGCCGGACCAACTCCGGAGCTGGCGACGCGCGCCCGGGGACCCGACCGAGTCCGGGCACCCCGCTGGCCCCGCGCCCTCCCCGGACCCCGCGAGCCCCGCCCCAGGCTCTGCCGCCCCCGCCGGCTCTCCGGCACTCACCGCCCAGCACCGGGAGCAACAGGACGCCGAGCAGAGGCAGCCCGGCCGCGGGTCCCATAGCGGCGGCTGGGCACGGCGGGGGCGCACGGTCGGCGCGCGCTCTGCGCTCCGCGGCGGCCCCGGAGATTGTGCACGGCCGCGCCGAGCCAAGGCGTCCCGAGTCGGAGCCCGAGCTGGAGCCGGAGCGAGAGCCGGAGCGGGAGCCGGAGCCGGAGCCGGAGCCGCGCGCCCCCCACACCTCCGAGTCCTCGCGCGCCGCCGCAGCCGCCAACGCCAGGCCCCGCCCCCGACGCCCCCTCCCCGTCGCCGCCGCACGGCGCCCCGCCCCCCGACGCCCCCTGCCCGGCGTGGCGGGGAGGAGCTCGCGGCTGGGGGAGGGGTCTGGAGCGAGACTGGGACCGAGGGAGGCGGGCCCAGGAGCGGAGGGACCTGAGCTAGGTGGGGATGAGCTCCCTGCGCGCCCATCGTCTCTTCTGCGACCAGTGACTCTTGGGGTTCCAGGCCCCTGGGGAGCGTGGTCAGTTATGGGCCTACCTGGAGGCTGTGACCCACAGTTTCACCAGAATTTTCCAAGTGGGTAGAAGAAACTCAAAATCCTGAGGGAGACCTGGACCAGCAGAGTGTCTTTGGTACCCCCAAGTAGGGTCACCTGGAGCTACTGTGGGGCCCCAGGACAGATGCAGCGGTGGGGAGGAGGGTATGGCTGGACTCTGGCTTGGTTCGGGACCAATCTGAAGCCAAAGGTAGAAACCTGCAAGGGTCGAGAGACCAAGGCGCGGGCTGCTTAACAGGCAGATTCAGCCCAAGTTCATTTCCAGGGATCTGGCCTGTGGCAGGGCATGGCCAAGTCTCCAGCCCGCGGGAGGCCCAGCACAGCCCGGGTTCCAGGCACCCTCCACCCCCAGCGCCACCACCCCCACATTCTTTCTTTGTTGTGAAAGCAGCAAGGGGTGTAGGAGGCGGGTCAGGATAAGTCAAGCCTTGAAGATGGGCCCCAGCTGCTGCTCAGGCCTCCGGGACACACAGAGGGGATGGATAGGGCCTTGTCCCCCCTTTGGCTCCGGAGGGGCCCCCAGGCCTGCTAGACCTCCCTCCCCTAGCAGCTGGGTAGGAGGGGCAGCCGCAGAGGGCCTCACAGGCAGAAGTGGCGCCAGGACTCCAAGGTCCTGCCACATGGCCACCACATGTCCCTGACAACCCGCCCCACAGCATCTTCTCTGAGTTAAAGACCTCCTTCCCCACCCCCCAGATGCCTCCTCCAGTCCTCGCTAGGGAAGAGGAAAGAAGGAGGAAGCAAGGAGAGACCCAGGAACCAGCACCCTTCCTGTTGCCCTGTCCATCATAGCCCTTTGCCCTTTTTGTTTTTTCCTTTCTTTCTTGGGACAGTGTCTCACCATGTAGTTTAGGCTGGTCTTGAACTCACAACGTCCTCCTGCTTCAGCCTCCTGAATTCTGGACTTACAGGGATGCACCACCATGCCTAGCACCCCTCATCCTTTTGGGAAGGGCTCCAACACAACCTTTGCTGGTACCCTCTCAAATCAGGACTCAGCAGCAGAAAGGTTACCCGATTCTTTTATTTAAGAAATGTGAAATATGTGGACCTGAAGTGAGACATCGGAGGGGAGGGGGTGGGGTGGGGGAACAGTGAGCCCAAGGCATTGGTGGCATAGCTGGCTGCAAACCCTCCTGCAGCAAGGCCAGCAGCAGGCTGCATCGTGCCCACTGTGGGGGCCTCGGAGCAAGCTACTATAGGACCCCAGGGTTGAGTGTCCTGAAGGTCCTTCCTAAGGGAGTTCCTGAGGAGGGGCTGAGACCCTGCAGGCAACAGAAGACTTCGGGTCACTGTCCCACCCTGGGGTGGGGAGTCCGAGCAATGGGAATGCTGTGGGACTGTGAGGGACCAGCAGCCCCGGGCAGTGGGTAGACATCAGCTGCTTGAAGAGAGGTCCATGGTGCTGGCACTGAGGCCCCGGGACACCTGAAAGAGATGCCACCATCCTGTCACACAGGGCCCTCAGCCTCCTGAAGTCCACCCACCCCCGGCTGCAACCTGTCTCCAGAGCTAGGATCTCGCTTACAGCCCCAGCCCCAGGCTTGGGGCCTAGGTCAGCCCCTCTTTAGGTTCCCAGAAGGCTGTGACCTGGGGGAGAAACTACCAGGAAGAGGCGCAAGAATACTGGCATGTACTCTTAATGAGCCAACACAAGTGGGCATTTGCCACTAAAGTGTCTTCACTGTCTTCTCCAGTGAGGATTATTTAATACTTTTTCTCGTTTTCCCTTCTCATTGATCACTAAGTTCCCAAGGGGAGGAGTATAGTGGCTGCAGGAGAAAGAACAATTAGTATCTCCAAATCATCCTCGAATTTTTTTTTTTTTTTTTTTTTAGTTTTCTAAGACAGGGTCTTACTATGTAGTCCAGGCTGGCCTTGAACTCATGGTGATCCTCCTGCCTCAGCCACCCACATACTGGGATTACAGGCATGTACCACCATACGTGGCCATTCTTGAATTATTCATACTTCCAAAGTACCGGTTTATGGAACATCAATTCCTATTTTCCTCCTGATTTAACTTCCTTGCTACTGTGTCTAGCCTGGAGCTGCCTCTTGGTGGTCACCACCCCCGACCAGTGGTCTCCCTGGCGTTGTCACCTCCAAGCTCCTCCCTCTTCCCTGACTCCGTGGCTGAGCCCGGGCTCTCACCTGGAGGGGCGCAGCGCTGGGTTGGTTCAGGTAGTTTAAGGAGGCCGCCCGTTTCATGTTGCTGCTGCAATAGAGAAAGGAAAACTGAGGCCTCCCCTTTCTCCCAAATGGTCCTAGAGCTGTGGGCCTTGGGTGCTGCTACACAAGGTCAGGTTGCTACCTCCCCACGTCCCCTAGTTCCTGTGTACTCTTACCTGCATCAGGCACCAGCATTTCCCACCAGAATGGCCCTCTATCCCCACCAAGGCAGTCATTCTGCCCACTCTCTCTCCATGACTGTCCCACTGGCCTCTCCCAAGCATCTCTCCAGACATGGAGGCCAGGTGAGCTGAATCTCAACCAACTGTATACCTGGAGGGCCGAGGTTCGGTCCCCTGGAGCTTCCGAACCAGGAGCTCACTGCTTCTGCGGAGCACATCTCGGATCTTGCCTAGAGAGCCGCTCCTTTGCAGGGTCCCGCTGCCATCCTGGCAGAGAGGGATGGGCAAGGGAAGCTAAAGGGATCCCTCGAAAACTGGCTTCTGAGCCTACTCCTGCCATTTATTCTGCACACATCCCCCACCGTAGTGATTGAAAACAAGAGCCCTGTAGGGGAGCATGCCCATAATCCCAGCTACTCAGGAGGCTGAGACAGGAGGATCTCAAGTTTGAGGCCCTCTCTCAAAATAAAAAGAGCTTGGGATGTAGTTCAGTGTGAGGCCCTGGGTTCAATGCTTTTGCGGGGGGTGGTGCTAGGGATTGAACTCAGGACCTTGTGCTTGCTAGGTAAGCACTCTACCACTGAGCTAAATACCCAGCCTCACAATCCTTAGCACAAGAAAAAAAAAAAAAAAGATCTCAGTGAGGTGGTGCACACGTGTGATCCCAACACTCAGAGAGGTAAGGCAGGACGTTCACGGGACTAGCAGGCTGAGTTGAATTCAAAGCCAGCCTGGAAGAAAAGAAAAGCACAGCCAAGAGCTGACTCCCAGAAGGGACACGCTAACTGAATGGGGACATAGGCCCTTAGGCTCCATATGTCCTGAAGAGCAAGCTCCACGCTGTCTACCACCAGCAGGAACAGCAGGAGAGACCAGGACACAGGGGCCACACTTACCCCTGACCATTCCACAGCCACAGAAGCCTCTTCACCTCCCTCGAATTTCACGCTGTCCCCGGGGCCCTCCTGGGAAGTCTTTCTGTTGTCACCCTCCCCAAGCAACTCTGCCACCTTGGTCTGGCTGATAGGGTCGGTACCCTGGAAGGAAAAGGAAGGAGCTGGGAATTCTACTCCCTAACTCCTCAGGATGAGGCTTCTCTTTCTCTCCTTTGGCCTCTGCAAGGAAAACAGCTTTCCTCTTGCAATGTCCAGCCCACAGGTTGGCGCCGACGTCACCCGTTCTGTTTGCAGTGTGTTTCCTAGAGATGCATGTGTGGCTCTAGCCACGGCCCACACAGAATTGGCTTCAGGACCTGCTTCATCAGTTGGAATCTACAATCTGCGAACCTGGCTTAGGGTTCACCTCAGCCTCACCCCATGCTCCCACACCACCCTGTCCCTCCAGAGTCCCATTTACGGAGGAGATCTTGAAGCTGGTGTTCTGATTCCAAAGGGCAGGTTCGGAGTAGGAACATGCTTATAGCAACCACAACACCAGGTTGCCTCACCTTCCCCTTCCTCCTCATCAGCCTCTCCTCCAGCCTTAGAATCCTCACAAGGAGCTATGGCCCTTCCTGTACCTTATTCCCCTCCCACTTGGCCCTCTAACCTGCTTCCGGGAACGCAGAGCGCACTCCTCCAGGGTCTCAGCTGCCTCCAGCTTTCCCTGACGCCTGTACAGAGCTCCAAGGTTTCTCAGAGTGGTGTTCACTGTGGGGCTGCCACGGTGAGATCAGGGAAAGGAGAATGAATTCAGAAAAGGAAACAGGAGAGAGAGGGAAGCCGGGTGTGGTGATGTACTCCTGTAATTGGCCGAGGCAGGAGGATTGCCACAAGTTGGAGACCTGGGCTACGTAGTGAGTGCAAGACCAGCCTGAACTACATAGGAGACTATTTCTCCTTTTCTTTTTTTTTTCTTTTTTTTTTTTTGGTGCCCAGGATCGAACTCAGGGCCTTGAGCTTGCTAGGCAAGCACTCTAACCACTGAGCTAAATCCCCAGCCAGGAGACTATTTCTCAAAAAACAAAAAACAAAGAAGGATAGCAAACAGGAGAGAGGAAGAAAGCTGAGGCCCATGTAAGGTCAAGAGGAGGTTGGATCAGGGCTGGAGGACAGCTTTCCAGGCAGGGAGCTTACCTGCTCACTTTGCAGGCCTTGTACCAGCCTCCGTACTCTGCATAGGGTGTGGTGCCCTCACGGTGCCGGCCCTGTGTGGAGAAGGAGTCCCAGGTGAGTGGACAGAGGTTCTGGGGATGGGCTGGGGGTCCCTTATCAGGGATGGGTGGGGAGACGAGGGCTGGGCTAAGGCAGAGAGCACAAGAGAAGCAGTGCTAGCCTCGGGGCCCCTAGGCTGGGCCCCCACTCACTCTGCTCATTTCCTCTCGCTCCTCTGCATGCATCCAGATAGGTTTGTGGTCATCTGGGGATGAGACATGGGATGGGAGGCTAATTGGCACGGGGGAGCTGGGACCCAGAGTCCCCCAGGGCCAGCTCCCCTGGGATGTGCACCCCACACTTACCATCCACAGACCCAAACTCCTGCACGTGTGCTCGGGTCAGGATGTCCTTATACAGGGTCTCTGCCTCAGCATACTTGCCCTGCTTCAGGTAACAGGAAGCCTGCAGGCAGAGCAGGGGATGGAGGGGACAGGTCTTAGCCAGACAGGGATCTCCGCTTCCCCAGACCCCACTCAGGCATCACTTTCCAGGTGCAGGGTCAATGTCCTTCCCATCCCACTCCCAGGATGCTATAGAACTTCTGCCACTGGAAAGAGGGGATCCCAAAGCAGCCCAGAGACAGGCGCCACGGTGATGAGAGAGTGGATCAAATTCAGGCCATGAGGCTGCCCACCACAGGGCCCAGGCAGCCTTCCCCTTCTCCTCCTTCCAGTCCTCATCTCTTCCTCCCTTACCAAGTTGTTCTTGGTCCGAGCTACGTTCGGGTTGTCTGGCCCCAGCTGCCCCTCATAGATGTCCAGGGCCCGCTGGTAGTAACGTTCCACCGCCTCATACTTGCCCTGGTTTTGGCACAACAGGGCCAAGTTGTTCAGCTGCTTTGCCACGTCCGGGTGGTCAGTGCCTAGGACCTGAGAAGGAGCAAAGGAACAGATAAGTGGCTATGACTGTGTGCATGTCACACACGCGTATGCACGTGGAGGTGCAGGAGGATCGGAAACAGGCAGGGATGAGGGGTCGAAGAGGAAGCAGCAAGGGGCAAGCGCAGGCCGGGGAGGGGTGGAGAAGGATCTCAGGGACTGGGAAGACAGGCGAGGGCACAGCTACCTTCTCTCGAATCTCCAGCGCTCGCTGGCACAGCGGCTCTGCCTCCTTGTATTTGCCCCTTTTACCATACAGCACAGCCAGATTGTTGAGTGTGGCTGCCACCTGCAGAGGGAGGGAGGCCTGTCTCTGTCAGACACTGGTGCTAGAGGGTGAACTCCAGCCCCCTAACCAGAGGCTGGAGGAGGGGAAGCTGCTGACCTGGCCGGGGCAGTCCGGAAGTCCCTCAAGGGTGGTGTTGCCCTCTGGGGGATTTTTAGACACTTGTGAAGGTTTGTTTTTTGGCTGCCATAAAGACTGGGGGTACATTTGCTGCCAGGGAGGCAAGAACACTTCGGGTGTTGTGCATGTGTGGGACAGCTGAGCCCTGCCATCTCCGGGACATCCTGCCGGGCGCTCACTCGAACACCTGAGCTCTGCAGTCTGGTAGAAGATCGAGGCAGGAGCTCTGTTTCCTGAGATGTGGCTTCACTCCCTAGTATGTGTTCATACAGACAGCTCATTTTCAAAAGATTTTATATATCTTGACATGGTATTCCTGCTTTAGGTTATTTCTCTTTTTCTCTTATATACAAAGGAACCTGTTCTGTGACTGCTTACTGTAACCCTACAGTTTGATTGGGTGTGCACCTAAATCGCTCTTTCACTGATCTAGACTTTTTGTTTTGAGACAGGGTCTCCCTAGTAGTTCAGGCTGGCCTTGAACTCCCAATGTAGCCCAGGCTGGTCTGGAACTCTCAGTGATCCTCCTGCCTCAGCCTCCCAAGTGCTGGGATTACAGGCATGCACCACCATATCTGCTGATCTAGACTTCTTATATGGATGGCTTACTGGGCTTACTTCTTCTAAATCCGGAGTGACTTGCTGTATATCAGACTACTTTGTTATGTTTAATAGGATTGTTGTACTCAATACAGCTATTACTGTATTTCTATATTATATCTGATCACATATTATAAATTACTTTCATATTTCTCCTTTGTATTAATAACGGCATGATATTAACTTTTTAGAGAATCAGAAATATAGATAGAACATGTTACCAAGGAATTAAATTTCAGGAAAATATTGATTTGAAAAAAAGTCATCGAGTCTCAGAGAATTGAGACCCACTGGGCTCACTGGGCCGTGCCTGGAAGAAAGGAGTTCTAAACTGGCCTTGGTGGTACACATCTGTAATCCCAGCATTCAGGAGGCTGAGGCAGGAGGATCACCACAAATTCAAGACCATCCTGGGCTAAATGGTAAGGCTTTGTCTCAAAAAAAAGGAAAGGCGTTCTCATGCCCCCTTCCTAAGTACCCCTACTGAGGGGACTGAGGGCAGTAAATGGAGTCAGCTGAAAGAGCTATGTGGGGATGGGAGAAGCCGGGAATACTGACAGCAGGGTGGTCCCGGCCTAGCGTGCTTTCGCGGATGCTGAGGGCATCATTCAGCAGGTGGGCAGCTTCCTTGTACTTATTTTGGTCCCTGGAAAAGGACAGAAGTGACAGGAGTCATTCCTAAACTTTGCACCCACCGCATCTCCTTCCCTCACTCCCACTGGGAGGACTGAGGTCCCTTTAGAGACTGGAAGCCTGTGCAGGCAGTGAGAGAGCACTGCAGACACTTGGCCAGCAGGCTGTGGAGCGCTGCATTCCAAGAGGAAGCAGGAGACAGAGGCCGAGGGACAGAGACGCTCTCCAGGAGAGGAAAGGCAGAGAGCCTGCAAGATAGGTGTTCTCTGGGGCTTAAGGGATTGGGTGTGGGAAAAGGGACCATGTGGTACACATGCCCTAGTGGGGAGCACCTGGGGAGAGAACCTAGCCAGAGGGGACCACACTGGGAATGGGGATACTCTTCCAACAGAGAGGGCAGTACTCACCGATACACCAAAGCCAGGATGTTAAGCATGGTGGCAACATCAGGGTGACCGCGGCCAGATGTGCGCTCCAGGTCCTCAAGGGCCTGCTTGCAGAGTGGCACGGCCACCTCGTAGCGCCCCTGGGCTGCGTACTGGATTACCAGGTTGTGCAGTGTCCGCAGCCGTGCAGGGATCTCATAGCCACTCTGCTGGGCTACTGTAGCACCCTGGCCCCGGGACACTAAGGCAGCCCAGAGAGGGGACAGGAGAGAACCTCGGGGGACTGCTCCTCTCCCCATGGCCCACTCCATGTCTAGGTGACACCCCCACCAAGCCCTTAAAGGACCACCCCCCCCATCCTTTTTTGTTGTTTTTTGCTTTGGGGAGGGGATTTATTGAGACAGGATCTGGCTTTGTACTTTGGGATTCTCTTGAACTCACTATGTAGCCCAGACTGGCCTCAAACTCATGCTGATCCTTCTGCCTCAGCCTCCCAAGTACTGGGATTACAGGTGTGTGCCACCACTCTTAACAAAACCTATACCATTTTCATCTGTTTTTCCAGTGCCTGACACATTTTAAGTGTTTAATAAATGTTGAGGAGGAAGAGGGAGGCCAAGGGAGTCAAAGCAGGAGCCCGGCCCCTTCCCCAACTCCACAGGAAGTGGACAGTGAATGACATAGTGAGACGACCTCTGCTGCCCCTCTCCGCCCTCCAAGGCAGACTCACAGCCATTGCTGGGGTCCTCCTCCTCCTCATTGGGGAAGAGGTCATCCAGGGAGTCCTTGGTAGCATCACCTTCCTTGTCCTCCTGGAAGTAAAAGGAGCAGCATATCAGCCCCAGTGGGCTCTTCAGGGTTGCCCCTGAGCCACAAAATCACTGACAGATGGGAAAAGACCCTTGTTCCTGCCTCTGCCCCTGGGAAAGGCCACATCTGGCCCAGCCAAGCTTAGGCCTCTCTTGTCTGTAAAAGTCAGACACTGGGGCAGGATCTCAGAACTGTCCCTTCCTGCACACCCAGAAAGTTCCTTTCTTTACCACCCTGGCTGTCCAGCTCCCCCCCTCTCTGGCTCAATTCCTGCAATTACAGCTCTGTGCTGATCCCTGTGCATTTACGCTGATTATACGTCTGTCCTGTCTGTCCTGAGGGAGAGAGTGTGTCTGATCTTTCTGACACGTACCCAAAGTGTCCAGCTCAGCCTTGCACCCATCATCAGGCCCTGCCTCCTCTGTACACGGCACCCAGCCCTCTCCGTCTGGCCTATTCCACACTGGAAAAATGTTCTTTTCCTAGCATGAATGTGGCCTCCGACCTCCTACCAGCTTCACTCCTGTGTGCCATGCAAATGATCTCCTCACTCTCTCTGGCCCAGACGAGCTCTGTAGCCTGGACCCTTCTCTGCGACACCCTCTCCCCAGCCTGAGAAGCACCTCTTCCAGAATCCATCACCCTCCAGAATTCATCACCTCTGAATGCAGGGATTACAGGTGTGCACCACCATGCCTGGCTACTCTCGTGGTCCTTTACATCTCCTCCACACACTTCTTTCACCACACAAGGCACAGAGAGATGTCATCAGAAATGCCTGCTTGATGAGGCCTGAACTTCACCCACTTTGAGAGCAAATGTCAAGAAGGTTTCATGTGACTTAGGCTGTGCCTTCTCTATTCGCAGGACTCAGCATTTGGGATTGGCTTGTACTTGTCTCTCCCCCCTCACAAACTTATGACCACTAGAACAGGCACTGGCTGCCCATTCACCAATACAGTGCACAGTGCCTGGCATACATTAAATGTTGTCTGAGAGAGTGAAGACTGTTTCCTCCCTTGCTGTCACCTGGAGTTGGTGTCAGGACTGGAAAAGCAACTCTCCCAGGTAGGGACAGGTTGGGCACTATTGCTGGCCCCTGAGGATGAGGGGCAACTGCCCCCAATCATGGGCCCATGTACCCCACCCACCCCCACTCACCGTGGCGTGCCCATCCTCGTCATACTGCCTCAATTGTCCCAGGAATTCCAGGTGCTTCTTTTCCTCCTCCAGCTGAGCCACGGCCTGTTCACTGCGCTGCAGCCGCTGCTGAGTGCCTGCCAGCTCATCCCGGAGCCACTGGTTCTCCTGGCACAGCCGCCGCACCTGAGCCCGCAGTTTTTGTTTCTCCGACTCCACTGTACTCAGGTGGCTGGCAAGAGCCAGCATCACCTAGGTGGGCATAGCCTGTGAGCTCAGGGCTCTGGTTGAAGTGTTTAGGGACAGGCAGGAGGGAAGCCTTCTGGGAGGGGGCCTGTCTGGCAGGGCACAGAGGAGCAATGGGCAGGAGTGTGGAGCAGCAGCTGTACCCTCCAAATAAACCCCAAATCCAATAGCTCTCCACCTCGTTGCCATTAGTCTAAGCCAGGCCAATTCCCACCTGAACAACTGTAACAGCCTCCCAGATGGCCTCCGTGTTCTGCCCAAATTCCACTAGAGTCTATTCAGCTTGGCAGCCAGATGACAGCAAGAGAGACCTCATCACTCCTCAAAACATTCCCACCAGAGTATCTCACTTTTGAATGCTCCCTACTCATCCAGAGTAGCTATTATCTCTCTCTCTTCCCCTTTTTTCTCAACCTTCAAATAAATCATCTTCTCTTAGTTAAAAAAAAATTCCAACCCATTTCCATCTCTCTCCAAGTAAAAGCAAAGTCCCTCTGATGGCCTACAAGTTACACATTATCTGTCTTCTTTCTCCCAACCCCACTACTCCTTTGCACTTCCTGCTCTCCCTCTCTGTTCAGACATGGTTTCCCTGCTTACTGCATGAATCATTCCCTCACCTTCAAATCTTCCTCACACATCACCTTTTCAGTGCTCTTTCCTGTATTTACTTACTTATTTATTTTTGGTATTGGAGCTACAACCAGAGTCTCATGCATAGCTTACCACCGAGCTACAACTCCCAGCCCTATTTATTGATTGATTGATTGATTGATTGATGCTGGGGATTGGACCCAGGGCCTTGTGCTTGCAAGGCAAGCACTCTAACCACTGAGCTAAATCCCCAGCCCCTCCTATTTATTTTTTATTTTGAGACATTAGTCTCTCTAAATTCCCCAGGCAGGCCTCAAACTTATGGTCTTCCTGCTTCAGCTTTCCAGGTAGCTGGGATTATAGGTGTGCAATTATCACTGTGGCATGCTGAGTCATTTACTTGTGTACTGTCTGTCTCTCCCAGCTAGAATATCAACCCAAGGATGGCAAAGATTTTCATTACTGTATTCACTGATGTTTCTCCAGTACCCAGAGGAATTCTTGGGATATAATAGGGGCTTAATCGGTATTTATTGAATGCAAGCATGTAGAATAAGGTGATTCCCAATGACCCCAAACCTCCAATCAGACAATGCTCCTTCATGCACTCTGGACAGCCTGGCGCCACCCTCCTTGCTCACCTGGGCCTCACTCAGCCCCAGCTCGATGTTTTCCATAGAACGGCGCAGCTGCCGCGCCTTCTCATGCACCAGCCCTTCCTCGTGGCCTCCCTGCTGCAGACACTCAATGGTGTGGGACAGGCTTTGCAGCACAGCCTGGTGCTCACTGTGTAGGGCCTCCAGTCCTTGGCTCACCAGTCGGGTGCTTCCCAAGATCTCCTCTTGGCTGAGACGGTGACCTGTGGGCTCATCTCGCTGCCCCAACACCAGGCCCGACATCCTGGCCAGGGAGACCTCGCCAGGGCTGGGGAGAAACAACAGACTTCAGCTGGGGTAAAGATGAGGCACAGAGGCTCAGCATCTGGGTAGAGGATAGTGGAGGTCCAGGTGAAGGGACGAGAGTATGGGGGACCCTGTAGCTCAGTTAGAGAGAGAAAGAGAGTGGCTAGTAGGGAGGGAGACTACAGCACCAAATGCAAAGCTAAGATGAAGGAGAGGACCTGACTTGAAGGAGGAAAGGTGCTGGCAGAGGGGATTGGGGATTCAGGAACAAAACACAACAGGAACAGAACCGTTGGGGTTAGGAAAAGGAAGCAGGGGGTGAGAGAACTACAGAGAGTATGTAGACTTTGGGAAAGCTGAAAAGGGAACAGGGTTAAAGTAGATAGGAAAGCCTGGTGTGGTGGGGCACGCCTATAATCCCAGCATGTGGCAAGCTGAGGCAGAAGGATTGCTGTGGGTTTGAGGACAGCCTGGGCTACATAGTGAGTTCAAGGCCAGCCTGAGGTACACAGCGAGACCCTGTCTGAAAAAACAAAACAACAACACAAAAAAAGGTAGACAGATATGTAGAAAATAGAAGGAAGAGGTTTCAAAGTGAAATCAGGGAAGAGAGGGAAAAGAGGAGAATGGGAGCCTTCCTCACAGGACCCAGAGGAGAGGGTTCCAGAAGGTTCAAGGTCTTCACCCTGTGTTCTTTCCCCAGAACCTTCAGCACATACCTCCCAGCCCCTAGGACTCAGCCTGTCTTCCCACTTCCTCAAAAGGGCCGTGCTCCTCGCCTTTGGAGTCCTCTTACCTGTGTACAGAGCAGAGCCCCTGGCTACGGCACTCAGGCCTGGCCCACAAGAAACTCTACTCAGCAGCCAGGGATTCAGGAGGATCTGCCCTGCCCAAAGTCCAGAAGTCCGGTGGTCCCACCCCTTCTCTCGCCACTTCAGCCACCCAGAGGACCTGGCACAGAGCCCCACCCAGGACAAACACCCTCCTTCCTGCCTGCAGGTCTTCAAAGACGACAATGTCCCTCCTCCTTCCCCACCCCAGGCCTGGGGAGCTGCTTTGATTTAATCAGAGACCTGCGGGCCAGGGGCGTGTCTGAGACAGGGTGAGGAGAAAGACCCGGTCACTCCTCGCCCAGGTACTTCCATGGCTTTGTCTGTCACCAATCCCTCTAACAGGCTTTGGGAGGAATCACCTCAGGGTGCCTCCCAAGGGCCTCCTGCTGCAGGGAAGAACGGGAGAACTGCTGAGCGCCTCTGTCTAAGGGACGCGGGCAGCAGGTCTCCCGCACCTGGGCTGCCGACCCGCCCTGGGGCCCAGGGTGAGGTCAGGGTGACACAAATGGGGGCTGAGGGGACGGAGTGTGGGTGGAGGACCGAAGTCTGCGTGGCGAGCTGGGACCAGACGCCCAGACACCCCGAGGTCACCGCCGGTCAGCGCGCAGGGGGCGGGGCAGGCCGTCGGTCTGTCCGTCTGGACGTCGGGGGGCGGGGAAGAATTGCGGGGGGCGGAGTTTTGAATCTGGAGTTTCGCGAGCTTGGTCGGAGGGGTGCTGTTTATCTTTCTGGGACTGCAGGAATAAGAAATGGTCAAGACTTTATTCCTCAGCCCCAGCGGTACCCTCAAAGACTCACCTGCAGTCTGTCGGTCTGGCTGCCGCTTTTGCCGGTACTGCCCCTTTAAATCCATCATGGCTGCCGCTCGAGGCAATTGTTTTGACGTCTCTCGGGGGCGGGGCCGGTTCCTCAGTCACGAGACCTCAGAGTCGCTTGAGGATTGGCTCTGAACACGGAGAGGAGGTGTTTCCCCGGCACGGTCTTGCGATATCAGGCAACTTCTTTACGTCATTGGAAAGCGACTTGCCGGGGCAGTGACATCACAGATTAGCACCGGACAGCCCGGCTAATAGAAGCAGCGCGCTGAGCACTGAGGAGCCGTTTTACCCCCATGGCCCTGTGGTCGCTGACTCGCGCTCTGGGCTCTCTGAGCCTGGCGCCCCCGGCCGTTTCTGCACCCGTCCCGCGGCTACTCCCTGCCGCCGAGGTAATCCGCATTACTCGACGAGGAGGCTGTCCCCGTTTGGGCCACTGGAGAGAGGGCAGACCGGGATGGGAAACGGTGCGAGCGAGTCTGGTCAGGTGTCACGCAGGCCTGCGACTTAAGATAAATCACTCTCGCCCACTGGTCTCTCCTTTATAAGTGCTGCTGTGTCATAGGGTGAGATTCTTAGGACGAGACCCTGGAGTGTAAGTGCTTTTTAGATCACCGGTTGTACAGGTTTTTGAGTGCTTATGCTAAAGGACATACGAATAATAGACATTTCAAATACGTAAATGAACTCCTTTCACTCTGTAGCAGTCCAAAGTTATACACCAACTCTTGGATCTTGGAGCTAGGCAGTCTGGCTTCAGAGTTGGCTTCCCCCTCCTCACCCCTTTGATGATGGAAATTGAACCCAGGGCTGCCCTACCATTGAGCTCTGCCATTGAGCTACATAATCCCCTGCCTCAGCCTGTGCACTTAACCATAATGATACCTACAAGGATGCTTTTTTATAGAGAATGCAGGACAAGATTCCAAGAATAGGGGTCTCAGGAGAAGTTATCCCGAGTTCCCTAGTGGGCAACTGGTTAGTAACAGGAAGAGAAGTTTCAGTGCTCCTCTGGGGCTCCAGGTCTGATTATGTTAGAGTTTGGCAGATGCATAAAGTTCAAAACCAAAATAACCTACTCTTAAGAAACCAGTCTGGGGATTAACTCAGTGGTTAGAGTGCAGGCCTCACAAGCATAAGTCCCTGAGTTTGATCCCCAGCACCCCCCCAACAAAAAAAGAAAGAAACTAACTTACTCTCTACTGGGAATCCAGCAAGGAACAAGACAGAAATGATCCTTCCCTCATTCATATGTGGAACACTCCCAGAACATAATGCAGAGGGCAAAAGGCACTGGTGTTGACAGTGGTATTTGGAAGTTCCTGGTTCTAGAGAAGCCTTTAGGGAAGGAAAAGCTTCCATAGAAGGAAATTTTGAGCTAACTGTGGTGGCAGAGGACCAAGGGGAGAGCATTCCATTGAAAAAATACTTGCGAGAGGATCAAATGAGGGGAGGTGATGAACATGTGGATAAACACTACACTGATATTTGTGCAAGCTGTAAAGTGGTCTATGCCCTTTCCCTTGGTTCTGTGATGCTTCTTCAATTAGCTTTCAAATGAGTGAGATTTCTTTTTATTTCTAGGTGATGAACAATGCCCTCCTCCAACTGCCCTCTACCTTGATGTTGCTCCCCTGCTGCCCACTTCTTACTTCCGGGGCCCTTAGTGCCAAGTCTGTGTCTTGGAAGAGTCGTACCAAGTACACCATTACACCAGTGAAGATGAGGAAGTCGGGGGGTCGAGACCATACAGGTGGGAGCAAAGACAAGGGAATTTAAGCAGTAAGGCAGAAAACATGCTGAGGCCTTAGACATGTATAATAACACATTCATGCTTTGTCAGTTGGCAGAGGAATGTAATTAAGAATTATTGAGGAGTTCCTTCTTCTTGCAGAATATCACTCAAGCCAGAGACAAAGCAACAGACAGCTGACCATACACAAGAAGTGCCATAACATTTTCATTTACACCTTCCAAAATTTCTTACAGTCGAAAGAATTTGAGTACATTTGACATGACTCTTGGTCAACTAAATTTAGCAACTCACAAATAATGTATCTGGAAGTTTTATACAATTTCAGTAATCTGTTTTTACCAAGCTCTGTGTAGATGTTGCATCCACCTCACCCCACCCCACAGTGCGCTATGCAAATTTTAATTTTTTTCTGTTCACACCATAATATTGGGAAGCACTGCATTCTGGTCCTGCACAGACCTGTTCCCAATGCTGGGAGTTGAACTAGTCTAAACTGGATCATATCCTGTGTCTCCACCATAGGCCGCATCAGAGTGCATGGTATCGGTGGGGGCCACAAGCAGCTTTATCGCATGGTTGACTTTCTGCGTTTCCGGCCAGAGAAAGAGTCCAAGCCAGGACCGTTTGAGGAGAAGGTCGTCAAAGTCCGCTATGATCCCTGTAGGCAAGTTTGGGATGTGGGACAACGATAGTGTGGTGTGAATGTCTGCTGTGTAGCGTCTCAGAAGATGTGAGGCCTTCCTGGATGGTCTGCTCATTTGTCCATCCTAAACAGGTCAGCAGACATAGCTCTGGTTGCTGGGGGCAGCCGGAAACGCTGGATCATTGCCACAGAAAACATGCAGGTGGGAGATGTGATCCTGAGCTCTAATCACATAGGCCGAATGGCAGGTGAGAGGTGGCTGCTGGATGTGTGGGCTGGAAGCTGCAAAGGTTCAAGAGCTAATGAAATCCTGTCTTTTTAGTTGCTGCTCGGGAAGGGGACGCACATCCTCTTGGTGCCCTGCCTGTGGGGACCCTCATCAATAATGTGGAAAGTGAACCAGGCAGAGGGGCCCAGTATATCCGAGCTGCAGGTATGGGGAAAGGAGTGCCCTGGGTTCCCAGTGTGGAAGGCTAAGGGTACCTAACATCACAGTTCTGAGAACCCCTGGGCCCACATCCCGTCTGCCAGCACAGAAAAGGAGTGAGGAACATGAGGATGAATGTATGCTGTGTTTTGACCTGAAAAATTGCATAAATTCATCTTTGTTATATCTGCCTCTAAAGGGCAAGTCAAGGGCAGCATGTGAGATGTGGCCCCCATGGGAACCCTAGTGCTCCTCTCTCCCCAGGGACATGTGGTGTGTTGCTGAGGAAGGTGAACGGGACGGCCATTATCCAGCTGCCCTCGAAGAGGCAGATGCAGGTGTGTGGGGGGATTCTGCATCTACAGCTCCGGGTGTGTTAGGATGCTGGGAACTCCCTTCATCTGGTCTGTCCCTTGCCACATGCCTAAGCATGCCTCATCACAGTGCCACCAGAACGGAATAAGGAGCAGTGTCTTCCATTTTCAACTACCCAATTCCTACTTAGCCTCAGTTATATTGTGCTTTCTTCTGTCCTGTATCTCGAGTCACGCCGTCACCATTTCCAAGCCCCTCCACTTCCCCACCTGCCCTGGACGATGCATCCTCCCCCTCTGCTTTCTCTGCTAGGTGCTGGAGACGTGCATGGCTACAGTGGGCCGAGTTTCCAACGTCGATCATAACAAACGGGTCATCGGCAAAGCGGGTCGGAACCGCTGGCTGGGCAAAAGGCCTAACAGTGGGCTGTGGCACCGCAAGGGGGGCTGGGCTGGCCGCAAGATTCAGCCACTGCCCCCCATTAAGAGTTATGTGAAGCTGCCCTCCGCTTCTGCCCAAAGTTGATATGCCCAGACTGTAATAAAATGCCCCATTTTTATCTTACTGGTTTTTTTTTTCCTTGGAGGGAGTCTAGGCTGGTCGTGGGTAAAAGGAGCAAGCAAGTACGGCTGGGAGAGAAAGGAAAGGCCAGTGGAGCGCGGGAAGCACAAATGACCCCCAAACCATATTCCAGTTCTGACTTTGGGAAATGGAAAGGCACTTCCGGTGGCGGGCAGAAAGATAGAGAGGAAGAGGAAATGGCGGTGCCAAGGGGGAGGAGCCCGCACCGCTGAGGTGGCAGCTGGCGCCGCCCTACCCTCCCGGCCCCCTGCTTTCCGCTGGGTCCGGCGGAAATGAGCCGCGGGGCGGGCGGTGGAGCCCCCGAGCTGCGCCCGGCGCTCAGGCAAGGACCGGGCCCGCTCTGCGCGGTAACCCGGCCGGGGTCAGGTTCGTGCGCCACGCCCCCATCCGCTCCGGGGGCACGCCCCCTCCCGTCCTCCCCCTCCCACCGCGACCCCTTCGCGGGCAGATCTCCACCAGCATCGCCGCCATCGGCCGTGGGCGACTCCAGCGTGGAGGACAGGCTCGCGTTCGGACCCGTGCGCTTCTGAGGTGGCCAGAGCCTCACCCCGGTCCCGGCGCTCGCTCCTCTTCGCACCCTTCTCTCTGTCCGCTGGCCCAGGGTTCTGCTTGGGCCCGGCTACCCCTCCTGCACGCCTCCCACCCCAGCTCCCCCGTGCATCCTTCCCGGGCTTGCTGCGTCCCGCTGAGCCCCACGCCCAGGTGCTCCAGGCATTCCTGTCGCCATCCATCCCCTCCTCCCTGGCCATGGCCCTGGCACTCCGCTCCTCCATCAATTTTCTGGGTCTCTAACCTCTGCAATTCGAAATTCCTCCCTTCAGCTCTTAGATGGCACCCCTTTCCGCATGTGCTAGGGATCCCCCCCAGCCCCCACACCCTCAGGCCTCACACACTGCCTACCTTAGCCGCCATACCTGCCCTAGCTCCTCGGGGTTCTGACTCCAAGGCTGGTCACCCTCTCACTGTAGCCTTCCAGCCTTGGTGACAACTTTCTAGCTCCCAGGGTCCCCTTGCCTGGTCCTGGCTCCATCCGGACTGCAGCAGGCAACTCCTGGGCCCAGCCTTACCCCTCCCAGACCTGCAGCTGTTGTGGCCTTTGCTTCCACGACCCCTGGATGGGCTCAATTTTCTGACCTACACCCTCACTCCAGCTTGCCTGTTCTCTTTCCCTTGTGTGTCTCAGGTGCCAGGATGGTGGGGGAACTCCGCTACAGGGAATTCAGGGTGCCCCTGGGTCTTGGCTTGCATGCCTATCCCGATGAGCTGATCCGGCAGCGAGTGGGCCATGATGGGCACCCTGAGTACCAGATCCGCTGGCTCATCCTTAGGCGCGGAGAGGATGGGGAAGGGGGCTCTGGCCATGTGGACTGCAAGGCTGAGCACATCCTGCTGTGGATGTCTGACGATGAGATTTATGCCAACTGCCACAAGATGCTGGGCGAGGATGGCCAGGTCATCAGGTCCTCCCAGGAGTCTGCAGTGGAGGCTGGGACCCTGGACAGATCTGTGCTGGGGGAGATGGAAACCGACGTGAAGTCCCTGATTCAGAGGGCCCTTCGGCAGCTGGAGGAGTGTGTGGGCACCGTCCCGCCTGCCCCTCTGCTCCACACCGTCCATGTGCTCAGCGCCTATGCCAGCATTGAGCCCCTCACTGGGGTCTTCAAAGACCCAAAAGTTCTGGACTTGCTCATGCACATGTTGAGTAGCCCAGAGTACCAGATTCGCTGGAGTGCAGGACGGATGATACAGGCTTTGTCCTCCCATGATGCTGGTGAGGGGCAGCACGGGGAGGGTGGGAGAGCAGGAGAGGGGCTGGGGAGGATCAGGGGTTCACCAGCCACTGGCTGAACCCTCTGGGCTCATCAGTACAGAAACGATTCTATTGCCCCCTCTCTGAGAGCTGGAAGAAAAGGAGGGGAGCAGGGTTGGGACTGGGGTGGGGACATCTGTAGAAAGGAAAAACTGAATCTGAAAGAACTGCGTATTAATTAATTGTTTTTTTTTATGAAAGTGTTTAGACTACTGCAGATTGTGTGTCTGTGTGCATGAATAAGATAGTAAATTTTGGCTTTTGAAGCATAGCAACAAATCATGTCATTCTCATTGAGTAGTAGCAAGATGACTTTTATTGAGTGAGTAGAAAGTCTAGGGTAGATGCCTGGGGTAGGCAGAGTTAGGGAGCAGTTACCAACTGGGGTGTGGGTTACAGGGATGCGGACCCAGATCCTTCTGTCATTGAGCCAGCAAGAGGCCATCGAGAAGCACTTGGATTTTGACAGCCGCTGTGCTCTGCTGGCACTGTTTGCACAGGCCACACTGGCCGAACACCCCATGTCATTTGAGGGCATTCAGCTGCCGCAGGTATCCTGGGGAAGCAGGTAGGAGAAGCTGTGAGTGAGATTTAAGGACCAGGCCATTGCATCTGGCACTGGGGACAGTGTGGAAAGGGGTGGGAATGGAGCCAAGGGGATAGAGACCAAAGTTGTATCCCACAGGTCCCAGGAAGGTTGCTTTTCTCTCTGGTGAAGCGGTATTTGCATGCCACCTTCCTCCTGGATCAGATGAACAGCAGCGCCTGGGAACCAGGAGCCCAGAACAACACTGCCCCCGTGGAATTGAGTGAGGAGAGGGGCCGGCTGGAGCTGGAATTCAGTATGGCCATGGGCACCCTGATCTCAGAGCTGGTGCAGGCCATGCGCTGGGACCAGGCCTCAAGCGGACCGGGCAGCTCAGCACGGTCCCCCTGTTCCATCTTCCAGCCTCAGCCGGCAGATGCCAGCCCAGGGCTGCCACCTAGCCAGGCCCAGCATTCCCTTAGGAGAAGGTCAAGGCGGTTCCGCCCTCGCACTGAGTTTGCAAGTGGCAATACCTATGCCTTGTACGTGCGGGACGTGCTGCAGCCGGGCATGCGAGTGCGGATGCTGGATGACTACGAGGAGATCAGTGCTGGGGACGAGGGTGAATTCCGGCAGAGCAACAGTGGCGTGCCCCCTGCACAGGTGAGGCACACACAGTGGTGGGGCACTACTGGGGACCTACTCTGGTGGGGCTTAGCTGGGCTCTGGTGGGCCACGCAAGGACAAACCCCTGAGTAAGACCAAGGGGTCAGCAATTGAAAGAAGGCCAGTTGGAGGGCTGGGAAAATGTGGGTGTAGGAGGGTAATACCCAGAGACAAACAGCATTAGACTTCCCTGAAGGTCGGGATCAGGGAGCTGGGGTACTTGAGGCCAGGTGGAAGATAAAGGCTTGAGCCATCAAGGATAGGGGATGACGAGGAGAGGCAGAGCTGTTTTGGAAGAGCAGGTGTCCTCATCCTTGGGCCACAGTGAGTCCTTAGCCCTCTCAGCCCCTTCCCTCTCCTGCAGGTGCTGTGGGAGTCCACAGGCCGCACCTGCTGGGTGCACTGGCACATGCTGGAGATCCTAGGCTTCGAGGAAGACACTGAGGACATGGCAGAGCCTGCCGACCACCAAGAGGCAGTGGTCAGCGGAGCCCTGGGTGGAGGTGAGGTGGGCGAGGAAGCCGCTCTGTGCCGGGTAGCCGTTGGCCTGGCTGAGGTGGGAGATACCATGGCTGTGTCCCTTGGCCCATTTCCACAGCACTGCCGTCCTGGCGCTGGAAGCCCATGACTGAGCTGTATGCCATGCCTTACGTGCTACCCGAGGACGAGGACATGGAAGACAGCGAGCACCTGAGCCAGGCCGAGTGGTGGGAACTGCTCTTCTTCATCAGGAAGCTGGATGGAGCTGACCATCAGGAGGTTCTCCAGATGCTGCAGGAAAACCTGGACAGGGAGGTAGAGAGACACCAGGGTGGAGGGGCAGCTGTGCAGGCCGGGACAGAGATCTGGAAGGCTGCAGATAGGAAATGGGGGCCAGGTGGCATGAGGGCCACAGGGGAGGGGTCTGCATCTTTTGCAGTGCAGGTGTGGTGGGCTGTCTGGGAAGAGCCAGGTGCCGGCCAGGAGGGGCTCAGGATGGAAGGCTGCGCAGGCTGCCGCTGCTTGTGGGGCTGCCTGCAGGGCCACCTGCAGTGAGAGCTTCTCCCTGCAGCACATGCTGGACGATGAGATCCTGGCTGAACTGGCTGTGCCTGTGGAGTTAGCCTGCGACCTGCTTTTGGCTCTGCCGCAGAGACTTGACAACAGTGCCCTCAGGGATCTGCTCAACTGCCGCGTCTATAGGAAGTATGGCCTTAAAGCCTCAGCAGTGCAGCCAGCCTGCCCACTCCTCCAAGCCCAGGCCCAGGAAGATGCAACCAGAGCAGAAGGTTGGTACCAGAAGGGCATGCTTGTCTTTGGGAGGGCACTCACACAGGAGAATTGTCTGTGCTGATGGTTGGGTAGCCCTGTCTAGGAGAGAACCAACAAACAGGAAAGGAGACCTTGTACTCTTCTTGAAGGATAAAGGAGGGAAGCCAGGCCCGGTGGCACACGTCCCAGCTACTTGGGATGCTGAGGTGGGAGGATCCTTGTAAGCCAGGAGTTCCAGACCAGCCTGGGCAACATATTGTGAGACCCTATCTCAAAAATCAAAACAAAAACCCAGACGTGGTGACTCACACCTCTAATCCTAACAATCTGGAAGGCTGAGGCAGGAGAATTTCAACTTTGAAGCCACCCGGAGCAATTTAGCAGTTTAGCAAGGGTCTGTCTTAAAATTAAAAGCAAAAAAAAAGAGCAAAAAGGGCTAAGTCAACAGTAGAAGGTTTGTCTAGCATGTATGAAGTTCTAGGTTCAATCCTGAGTACCAAGAAAAAACAAAAAGAGACCAGGTGCCATGGTGCACACCTATAATCCCAGCAGGTAGACACCTGTTATTCCAGCACTGGAGGGGGCTGAGGCAGGAGGATTGCTTCAAGTTCAAGGACAGCCTGGGCTACATAGCAAGACCTTGTCTCAAAATAATAATAATAATAATAAGATAAGATGTAAAGGTTGAAAATTACAGAGTTTTTTTGTTGTTGTAGCACTGGGGATTAAACCCAGGGGTGCTTTGCCACTGAGCTACGTCCTGCAGTTTTTTTCTTTTTTGGCAGTACTAGAGATTGAACCTAGGGCCTTCACACTAAGCTACATCTCCAGCCCTTTTAAAAAACTTTTTTATGTTGAGACAGGGTCTTGTTAAGTTACTAAGTTACCCAGCCTGGCCTCAAATTTACCATCTTCTTGCCTCAGCCTCCCAGAGTGCTGGGATTATAGACCTGTGCCATGGCACCTGCTGCAAGAGATGTTTAGACACCTTAAAAAACTCTTCATATTTAACTTTTTCTATTGTAAACAAAAGAAAACTTGCTGGGGTTGGGGATTTAGCTCAAGTGATAGAGCGCTTGCATAACAAGCACAGGCCCTGAGTTCGATCCCCAGCCCCCCCCCCAAAAATTGCTATATTTCTGCATATGTCGGGGGGGCTGGGTATTGGGGATTAAACCCAGGGCCTTGCACATGCTAGTCAAGTGGCGAGGTCAGGCTGTACCCTAGCATCACTGAGCTATACCCTAGCCTCCCCTTGTTTTTTTTCCCAGTTTGAAACAGGTTCTTATTAAATTGCCCATGCTGACCCAGACTCGTGATCCTCCTGCTTCAGCTTCCTGAGTGCTGGAATTATGTGTGTGTCTGCCACCATGCCTGACTGTGTATTTTTAAAGTAGGGAAATGCGGGGCTGGGGATTTAGCTCAGTGGTTAGAGTGCTTGCCTTGCAAGCGCAAGGTCCTGAGTTTGATCCCCGGCACCAAAAAAAAAAAACAAAAAAAACCCAAACAAATGCTCTGCTATTTGCAGAGAGAAAACTACTTAGTTAATTTAAGCATAGAAAGTATAAAAATCATGGAGAAACAGACGATAGGATGGCCGTAAGTTGGGAGGCCAGCCTAGACTATATGGTAAGATCCTATCTCAAAAAAAAAAAAAAAGAAAAGAAAGTCATGAAACTGTTTTCCGAATACATTGAGATGTTTTGAAATCTCTAAAACTAACCTTTAGAAGAACAAAAAACAAAAACGACTCAGGAGCTGGGGACACAGTTCATTGGCTTTGCACACCCAAGACCCTGGGTTTGACCCTTAGCATCAAAAGCAAAAAAAAAAAAAATCATTTTTTGGAGAAATTAGTAAAAAAGCTGGAGCGCTGGAGAGCTAGGAATCAGCCTGTTGTTTCTAAGCCTCTGCATCACTGATGTCCAATTATTGCAACACCGCCTTCTTGCAGAGAAAGAACTCTGCTCTCAGAGCCCGGGGGCAGCCCTGCGGCACCTGGCAGAGGGCTTGGGGCCTGCTGGACAGCTCCTTCTGGACCTCGAGCGAACCTTGGGCTTCGCGGGGCCCCGGGATGGCGAGGTCAGGCCATGCCTGCTGCAGCTCCAGAGGCAGCCCCAGCCCTTCCTTGCCCTCCTGCGCAGCCTGGACACCCCGGCCAACAACAAGGCCACCAACAAGGCCCTGCACTTGGCGGCACTGAGGTGAGAGCTGCTGAGGGCTGGGGCAAGCTTAGGGGCCTTGGCCAGCTGCCCAGCTCTGTTCCTCCCACCTCTGCCCCAGAATCCTGACACAGCTTGCGGACTTCCCCGAGGCACTGCTGCTGCCCTGGCACGAGGCCATGGACGCCTGCGTGGCCTGCCTGAAGTCCTCCAACACCGACTATGAGGTACCCTGCCCTGCCCCAGGGCCACATGGGGCTGGGGACAGGATGGCAGGTAGCTGCTGGGCCTTACTCATGTGGGGCCCAGGTGAGGCTTAGAGGGCACCATGCAGCCTTCGTGCTCTTGGTTTGAGTGTTTTGTTGTTGTGGTTGTTTGGGTGCCAGGGATCAAACTCAGGGCCTTGTGCTTGCTAGGCATGTGCTCTACCACTTGAGCTAAATCCTCAACCCCTCTTGGTTTAAGTTTTGCTTTTAAAGTCGTGTCATTTTTTTTAAAAAAATGGGTAATACATTCACACAGTTCACAAATCAGAACTATGCAAGTATGGTGCACACTGAGAATTGTCACTCCCACCTCTGTTTGTGCTCTCTTTATCCCCCTCACCCAATGGGTGACCCTCGTATTCATGGGTGCAACCTTCTTGGTTTTCTTATGCAAATATAAACAAATGCTTCAGTGGTCCCTTTTTCACTTGGGCCAGTGCCAGAAAAGGAAATGAAGAGGCCAAGAGGACACCACATACAAGTGTCCCTGCAGGAGCTAGAGAGGTCCTGTGCACAGAAGGCTCTGGAAGGGGCCCGAGAGCTGGGGTCATGGTTGACTGGGCGTCTGCAATCCATGCCTTTGGCTGATGCCCAGATTTTAGGTTCTGAGATCCACACATAAATCCAGTCTTTTTGGTCCCCTCCCTGCCCTCTAGGTATCTGTCCTTGGGGCCTGAACAATTCCAAACACAGCCCTTGCCTCTGGCTTCTGGGACAGCAGGACCCAACTGAGAACTCAGGCCTCTCCCTGCCCATGCTCAGCACCCTAGAATGCCAAGGTTGCAGGGTGCCTTGGCTCCTTCCCTTTGGCTTGTTCTCGATTCTCTAAGTCGCCCCATCCCTGTCCTTTCACATCCCTGCTCGATCTTGCCCACCACAGCATTGCCAGTGCATTGTGGACACTTAACCACTGCAGGTGCCCTCACGACCTGCACCCTGTCCTCCATCTTCACTGCCCTGTGACATTCCTGTGCCAGGTGCTCCAGGAACTCATCGTCCTCCTGCACCGCCTGACCTCAGGGAGCAGGGACTACGCCGTGGTACTGAACCAGCTGGGAGCCCGGGATGCCATCTCCAAGGCCCTGGAGAAGCACCCAGGAAAGCTGGACCTGGCTCCAGAGCTGCGGGACACTGTGTCCAAGTGTGAGAAGTACACGCACCTCTACCGGAAGCTCACCACCAACGTCTTGGGTGGCTGCATTCAGGTCAGGAGGAATGGTGGGCCCAAGCTTGGGGGTTAGAGCTGAGGAAGAATATAGCACCAGGCAGTAGGGGGAGGGATGTTGTTCCTGAGGCTGGGAACAGCAGGTAACACTTCTCCCTGCCATGTGGCCTGTCCGCCACCCATGTTTCTGTGTGTCTCTGTCCCTCCCTCTGCTCCTACCCCTTCTCTTCTGTATTTCTCTGTAGATGGTGCTGGGCCAGATCGAAGACCACAGGCGAACTCATCGGCCCATCAACATCCCCTTCTTTGATGTGTTCCTCAGATATCTGTGCCAGGGTTTGTGCCTGTCCCCGTCCCGTTTTTCAACGTCCTTGTGCTCATACTGTTTCCCCTCTCTACTGACCACCCTTCCCACCTGCCAGGCTCCAGTATGGACATGAAGGAAGACAAGTGCTGGGAGAAGGTAGAGGTATCCTCCAACCCACACCGGGCCAGCAAGCTGACGGACCGAAACCCCAAGACCTACTGGGAGTCAAGTGGTAGCACCGGCTCCCACTGCATCACCTTGCACATGCGCCAGGGTACCCTCGTCAGGTACTGTGTATATATGCCTGTGTGAGCCACACACCGGAGCTTTCTCCAGACAGTCCGTGGGTTCTGTCCCATTCCTACCATCTCCTCCTCCCCATCCCCAGGCAGCTGACTCTGCTGGTAGCCAGGGAGGATGCAAGCTACATGCCAGCACTGGTGACAGTGTACGGGGGCGACACCACCAGCTCTCTTAACACAGAACTCAACTCGGTAGGAGCTCCTGTGCCATTAACACACCCTTGCAGGATCGACCCTCCTGCCTGAACTTGAACCCCTGAGCCCCACAGAGGGTAGAGTCCTTTGTCCGTGTGCCTGTGTGACAGCCTCAGACCAGAGCAGTGGAGCTGGCATCAGAGCCCCATGTCCCAGGGCTGGAGAGGGGTGGAACATGCCAAGGGGACTGCTGCTGTGGATACTCAGCACTCCCATCCACACAAGTGGAGGTGACAGCTCTCTCTGTCCCTCGTCAGGTGAATGTGATGCCCTGTGCCAGCCGGGTGACCCTGCTGGAGAACCTGACCCGCTTCTGGCCCATCCTCCAAATCCGCATAAAGCGCTGCCAGCAGGTGGGGCTGGGGCGAGGGAGGGTGTGGTGCTGTGTGCATCTGGAGCCTGGGTCGGGGGTCTGCGGTGACAGGTCTGTGTGCATTCCAGGGTGGCATCGACACACGCATTCGGGGTGTAGAGGTCCTGGGGCCCAAGCCCACTTTCTGGCCAGCATTCCGGGAGCAGCTGTTTCGCCACACATGCCTCTTCTACATGGTTCGGGCGCAGGCCTGGAGCCAGGACATAGCAGAGGACCGCAGAAGCCTCCTGCACCTGAGTTCCAGGTGTGCAAGGGGTGTATGTGCCTTGCTGTGCGTGACTGGTGGGATGGGCTGTAGGGAGGCTAGGAGATGGGGTGTTAATGCACTTGGGAAGGAGAAGAGAGGATAGAAATCTCTGAGTGCTGGGAATAGAGTTACCAGTTAGTCTAGGCGAGTTCTGAGCAATGAGTGGGGGCTCTGGACTAGGAGTTGGGGTTGAGCTGGTGGGGTATACACCAGGGAGCCTAATTGCAAGCCCCTGACACCCTCTTCCATCCTCCTCTCCAGACTCAATGGGGCTCTGCGCCATGAGCAGAATTTTGCTGATTGCTTCCTCCCTGATGATGAGGCTGCCCGGGCACTGGGCAAGACCTGCTGGGAGGCCCTGGTTAGCCCCCTGGTACAGAACATCACCTCACCTGGTAACATTCTGGCTCCCTACTCTCTCTTAGAAACTCTGGGGTTATGCTCTTGGCCATTTTGGGTTTTTGTTTTTTGTTTTTTTGAGACGGTCTCACTGTATAATTCAGGCTGGCCTTGAAGTTGTAGCGATCCTCCTGCCTCAGCTTTCCAAGTATGGGGATTATAGGCCTGCATCACCATGCCTGGCATCTCAGCCATTTTGATACCTGGGTCCAACACCCCTCTCCCAGCCCGAGGAGAAGAGGCTGCTGGTTTCCCCCATCTTCCAAGTGCCGGCTGACACCACAGGCCAGGCCAGGCCTGCCTCCCTCTCCCCCGTGTCTCTCCGTCCAGTAGTTTTTCCCTCTGCGCCCCATCTAGCCTGGCTGTGCCTTGTTCCCAGGAGACATGTCATGCATGCCTCGGTTTTCTGGACCTCCAGATGAGGATGGTGTAAGCGCCCTGGGCTGGCTGCTGAACCAGTACCTGGAGTGTCGTGAGGCTGCCCACAACCCACAGAGTCGTGCAGCTGCTTTCTCGTCACGTGTGCGTCGCCTCACCCACCTACTGGTGCACGTAGAGCCGGCAGCTGCCCCTCGGACCAGTGAGTCCCGATTCCCCTGCCCCATCCCTGTTCTAGCATGTGACACCCCAGTCAGGAATGTCACTGTGGGTGGCAGGATGTCAGGAAAGCCCTGGGTACCCTTGGGGAGCTGGGGGCCCCTCCCTGTCTCCTTACCTTCTCTGTCTCCAGAGCGTGGAAGAGGAAGCCATGACTGGGGCTCCCTGGCCACCCGGGGCCTCCCTGGCAGCATCCTGAGGAACCTGACACGTTGCTGGCGTGCCGTGGTAGAGGAGCAGGTGGGGCAGGTACAGGGCAGGTGCAGGCCAGGGCGCTGGGGCCACTGGATACCACTTCACACTGGCCCCTTCCTGCAGGTGAATGCCTTCCTGACCTCGCACTGGCGGGATGATGACTTCGTCCCGCGCTATTGTGAGCGCTTCTGCAATCTGCAGAAGTGGAGCTGTGAGTTGTTCGGGCCACGGGCTGCCTTCCTGCTGGCACTGCAGAGCGGCTGTGCCGGGGCCCTGTTGCAGCTGCCTTTCCTCAGAGCCGCACATGTAAGCCCCCAGCTCTGGGCCTTCCTGAAGACTCCTTCCCCACTGTCCTCAGTGACTCGCCCTTGTTCCCGTTCCCTGATGAGTACATCTTCACATACAGCTGTGTGACTAAAAATTTGAAAAATAGAAAAGTGGGGAGGGGTTTGGGGATTTAACTTAGTGGTAGAGTGCTTGCCTAGCAAGTCCAAGGTCCTGAGTTCGATCCCCAGCACCCAAGAAAAAAAAGAGTAGCTGGGACTGCCTCAGCCTCCCAAGTGCTGGGATTGTAGGTATATGCCACCAGGCCCAGCTATCTTTTTTTTTAAGGCTGTATTTTAGTTGGTTATTACAGTGTTACAGAATGATACTAATTTTGTAGACTGATCTTCCCCTGTTTTTTCTTTCCCCTGTGCTTGGATGGAACCCATGGTTTTGTTTTGTTTGTTTGTTTGTTTGTTTGTTTGTTTTTGGTGCTGGGGATTGAACTCGGGTCCTTGTGCTTGCAAGGCAAGCACTTTAACCACTGAGCTAAATCCCCAGCCCCCCATGGTTTTTGGTTTTTTTTTTTTTTTTTTAAGATAAAGTCTAAATTGCCAAGACAGGGTCTCACTAAGTCACTAAATTGCCCAGGCTGGGCTTGAGCTCATGATCTTTCTGCCTCAGCCTCCCAGAGTGCTGGGATCACAAGCATGTGCCACCACACCTGGCTCTATTATCTGATTTTGAGACACAGTATGTGTGAAAGGAACTTCTCAAGAGTTGTTCATATTGCTAATTTGCACGAGCATGAATGACCAAACTGCAGTTGTAGTTCCGTGACAGAGCATGTGGTTAGTATGCACCAGGCCTTGGCTTGACCAGCTGATAGGCTGCCAGGTGCTGCCCATGTCCCCAGACCTGCCACTGCTCCTGCCCATGGGGTTTCTGTATGTGCCCAACACCCAGGTGAGTGAGCAGTTTGCCCGGCACATTGACCAGCAGATCCAGGGCAGCCGGGTCGGCGGCACCCAAGGCATGGAGACACTGGCGCAGCTGCAGAGGTGCCTGGAAGCTGCCCTGGTTTTCTCTGGCCTGGAGGTGGCCACCACCTTTGAGCATTACTACCAGTGAGTGCAGGCCCAGGGACCATGAGCTGGTGGGCCAGGGTGGGCTCAGGCCCTGGGAGCCTTGGCCAGCCTGGCACCCACACTGAGGCCGGGCCTGTGCTGCAGGCACTACATGGCTGACCGTCTCCTGAGCTTGGGCCCCAGCTGGCTGGAGGGGGCTGTGCTGGAGCAGATCGGCCTCTGCTTCCCCAACCGCCTCCCCCAGCTGATGTTGCGGAGTCTGCGTACCTCGGAGGAGCTGCAGCGCCAGTTCCATGTCTACCAGCTACAGCGGCTTGATGAAGAACTGCTGAAGCTGGAGGACACAGAGAGGAAACTGCAGGTGGGGTCAGGGAGGGAATGAACAAGAGAGAAGGGAGGAGAAGTCCAAGGGTAGCCACAGCAGGTCCTCAGCATAGATGAACACTGTGCCCCTTAAGGTGGGCCAGGAGACTGGTGGCCAGGAGCCTGAGTACAAGCAGGAGGATGAGAGGGCAGCTGCAGCTGCAGCCATAGAAGAGGATGAGGAAGAAGAGAATGAGGATCTCTACTACGAAGGGGCAATGCCAAAAGTGTCTGTGCTCGTCCTGTCCCCGCGTTGCTGGCCTATCACCTCCATCTGCCACACGCTGGACCCCAAGATCTGCCTGCCCTCCTACCTGAGGGGAACCTTGAACCGATACTCCAACTTCTACCATAAGAGTGAGCAGCCAAGCAGGGGGCCTGGGGCCTGGGGAGAAGATGGGGTTGGAGCAGACCCCATGACCAGTTGAAGCCTGGATGGTGACAACATGGTCTTTAGGGGTATGGGGGAAAAGAGGTGGACTGGAGAAGAGGGGCGGGAGCTTAGGTTTGGGCTGGTTGTTGTCCTATTCTGGTCCTAGGAGTCTCTCTGTGGGTGAGGGAAGATGAGGCAGGAGGTGCCTGAGTGAGGCCAAAGGGAGGCTTTCCCTTGGAGGTGATGGGTGGCTCCTGTGCCACCAGACTCATTAGGACTGGGCCCTGGGCTGGGCTGCAACAGAAGGACCAGACCCTGCCCTCAGGGCCCCAGACTAATGAGGGAGCCAAGTTTCCTCTCCCAGTATTCCAGTTTGGTCACAGCTTCAATCCTTCCTCATTTCATAATCCTCCCCCCACCAAAAAAGGAAGCTGGGTGTGGTGACATGCACCTGTGATTCAAGCACTTGGAGGCTGAGGCAGGAGGATCAGCATGTGTTCAAGTCCAGCTTGGGCTACATAGTTCAAGGCCAGCCTGAACTGCATCGCAAGACCCTGTCTCAAAAAACACAAAAGGGCACTATTGTAAGGCATTGATTGGCACATGCCTGACGTGGGACCAGGCATGGGTGGCTCCCAGATACCTGAGGCCACCAGGAATGCAGGCCCGGAGACACAAGATCTGGAGTGAGGAGTTATCAATTACTCTGCAGAGATGAGCAGGCCAAAGCTTGGCCTGGCAGCCACTTCTTCCTCTGTCCCATCTCTCCCTTCCCTCGCCATCTCCAGGTCAGACCCAGGCTACGCTAGAGGGAGGCCCACATCGGCGCCTGCAGTGGATGTGGCTGGGCCGTGCTGAGCTGCAGTTTGGGGACCAGACCCTGCACGTGTCCACCATCCAGATGTGGCTGCTGCTGAACTTCAATGATCTGAAGGTGGCGGGCCCCTCCTCTGTGACCTCTCCTGCTTGTCCCCCACTCTTCTGTTCCCTGTCCTCTGGGCCTCCCTCTACCCCTGGGGCACCTCAAACGCTCTTGTGCCTCTTCCCCAAGGTGGTGTCCATGGAGAGCCTGCTGGTTCGCTCCGGGCTCCCCCTACACCTCCTGCATCAGGCAATTGGGCCTCTCACGTCCTCGCGAGGCCCCTTGCACCTGCAGGAGCAGGAGGACATCCCAGGAGGTGCGTACCCAGGGCTGGAGGGGCCTCTTCTTCGGGCCAGGGTAGGCTCCCAGGCTGACCAGTACTTGTTTCAGGGGTGCTCAAGATGCGAGATGATGCCAAGGAACCTAGGCCGAGGTGGGGCAGCGTGTGGCTCATCCCACCACAGACGTACCTGGAGGCAGAGGATGGAGAGGGCCGCGGCCTGGAGAAGAGGCGGAACCTGCTGAACTGCCTGGTGGTCCGGATCCTCAAGGCCCACGGCGATGAGGGACTGCATATCGACCGGCTTGTCTGCCTGGTGCGGTGGGCATAGGGGGTAGGGGGCAGGTCCAGTGAACCAGTGTTCTGGGGCTCTGTGGCCCAGGAGCACGTAGTTGCGGCAGAGGCTGAGTGAACATGGTTCTGAGCTGCCTCTGGTCTCCCATGCCAGGTGCTGGAGGCTTGGCAGAAGGGCCCGTGCCCACCCCGGGGTTTGCTCAGCAGCCTCGGCAGGGGTGGCACATGCAGCAGCACTGACGTCCTGTCCTCCATCCTGCACCTGCTGGGCAAGGGCACGCTGAGACGCCACAATACCCGGCCACAGGTGCTATGCTACGCCGTCCCTGTGACTACGGTGGAACCCCACGCCGAGTCCCTGAACCCAGGCTCCTCGGGCCCCAACCCACCCCTCACTTTCCACACCCTGCAGATTCGCTCCCGGGGTGTCCCCTATGCCTCCTGCACTGGCACCCACAGCTTCTCCACCTTCCGGTAGCCCGGGGGTGGGCAATAAAACCATGAGTTTAATGGTGGGGCCATTGTGTTTGGTGACCATAGGGAACTCTCCTTGCTAAAATTATTCAGGCAGTGTCCTGAGTATGTCATCCATCCAGATGTGGGTTAAAGGCAGAACTGGAAGGAACTGTAGTTTCAGCTCAGGTATTTAGTTTTTGTTTTTGTGGCACAGGGTATTGAATCCAGGATCTTCACATTGAGCTTCATCCCCAGATCTTTTTTAATTTTTAAAAATTTTGAGACAGTTTTAGTCACCCAGTCTTGTCTTGAACCTGTCTTCCTGCCTAGCCTCCTGAGTGCTGGGATTACAGGTGTGTAGTCCCACAGCTGCTGCAGCTTGGTTATCTCTTCCAGTCAGCTCTAGTTGTCTCTCTTCCTATCTTCTGCCCCCTCCACTGCTGGGTAAGCAGGCTGCACACACTGTCCTGGAATTGCTACCTCAGCTGGCCCTCAGGAAGCCCTGCCACCACCTGTACTCAGACGGGCCAGGGCACCCAGTGCCAGGGTGGAGCTCTGCATATGGCATAGCTCCTCTGGCAAGGAGGAGGGGGAGTCCTCAGTTCCCACAGCCCAGCAAGACAGGAGCTGGGAGGAGAGTCAGGTGGTGAGAGGGCACAAGCCAGATGGAAGGGACTGGCACCACCCAGGGCTGGACTTGGAACATGGCCTGGAGGGGAAAGCCAGGGCTGGGGAGTTATAGGGCAGGGCTGACGGCCGTGCAGCAGGTGCCAATCTATTGGCCCACAGCTGCCCTGAGAGGCAGAAGCTGTCAGACAGCAGCAAGCTGGGGTGGCAGTGGGATGGGGCACCTCTGTAGCAGAGGTCATGGACTTCTATGGGTCTGGGCTGTGCTCTTGTCCTTTAGTGTGTGCTTAGGTGCCAGCTTCCTGCCCTTCTCGAAACTCTGTCCCCTGCTGTGTGCTTCAGTGATCAGGCAGAGGGACACAGTGGGACCTTCTCCCTTTGCCACCCTTCCTGGTGCTGCCCCTGCCACAGGCCCATCTTGACTTCCCTGGAAACACTCCCAGGCCATCTGCCCTCATCTCCCAGAGGCACCTCCTATTCTTCTGCAGTGGACAAAGTCCCCAAATCTGTATGTCCCTGACTTTGCTTCCTGTGTTGTCTGCCCTCTTCAGCACACAGCTCAACTAGCTGACTCTGCTCTTCTGGTTGATCTGCTGGAACCCAGCAGAGCAGCTCTGAGTTCAGGCACAGCCCACCTTCTGTCATCAGCACCAGCAGGGACCTGAGCTTCCACCTCTGCCCTCAGGACCACCCAACCCAACAGGGCAGTTGGCTTCCTTTTTTTTCCCCAATACTAAGGATCAAGCCAGGCGTGGTGGTGCACATCTGTAATCCTAGCACTTGGGAGACTAAGGCAGAAAGACTGCTGTGAGTTCAAGGCCAGCCTGGGCTCCATAGTGAGTACAAGGTCAGCCTGAACTACATACTGAAGACCTTTTTTTTGAGACAGGGTCTTACTCTGTAGTTCAGTCTGACCTTGAACTCACAGCAATCTTTCTGCCTTAGTCTCCCAAGTGCTAGGATTGGAGCACATGGGAGACTCACTATGGAGCCCAGGCTGGCCTCAAGCTCACAGAAATCCTCCTGCCTCAGCCTCCTGAGTGCTGGGATTACAGGTGTGCACCACCACACCTGGCAGCATACTGAAGCCTTATTTTAAAACAACAAAACTAAGGATCAGTGCTGGGGATTTAGCGCAGTAGTTAGAGCGCTTGCCTTGCAAGCACAAGGACCCAAGTTCGATCCCCAGCACAAAAAAAAAAAAAAAAAACTAAGGATCAAAACCAGGACACTTCACCACCCAAATATGTCTCTAGCCCACCTAGCCTTCATCCATTTATCCTTCTTTCCTTCCTTCCTTATTACCTACCTATGGTACTGGGGATTGAACCTAGGGCCTTCACACTAAGCTATGTCTCCAGCCGCCTTTTATTTTTTGAGGCCTCTCCTTAAATTGCCCAGGCTGGGCTCAAACTCACAATCTTGCCTTGGACTCCTGGAGACCTGGAATTACAAGCAGGTACCACCACAACTGGCTCCTTTTTATTATTTTGAGACAGGGTCTTGCTAAATTGCCCAGGCTGGCCTTGAACTTGCAATCCTCCTGCTTCAGCCTCCCAGATGGTAGGATTACAGGCAAGCACCACCATGCCAGGCACAGGGCCCAGATTTAAATCTGTGGGAGCAGCCTCTCATTTGATTTCACAGAAGGCTTGGGCTGGGTTGCCTACCCTACACATGGGCTACTACAACAGTTCTAGGCTGGGGATTTAGCTCAGTGGTTAAGAGTGCTTGCTTCACAAGCACAAGGCCCTGAGTTCAATCCCCAGCACCAAAAACAACAAAACCAAACCAGCAGTTCTAGGTCTCCCACAAAAACAACAGAACAGTACAAAAATGCTTAATTAACAGGAACGTTTATGATGCGGCTCCTACATGAACAGAGGCCGTGGGCCCTCTCCCCTCTTCTGCACCAGAGCCACTGGGCAAGGCTAGGACGGAAGGGGGACACAATGACAGGGCAGTGTGACGTGGCAGCGGCTGAATGTTTCCGCTCCAGTCTGAGGGCCGCCAAGACCCCTCGTGTCTCTGACCCAACCTAATTCCAGGGCGGCTGAGACCCTCACCCTCTGACAGGACAGAACCAGCAGAACGGGCCAGCCCACAGACCCACAGCTCCCTGGGCAGTGGCGGACAGGACAGCTCCTGTTACTCTTTGCTTGAAGGCAGGTGTCTCCTGTCCTTGCCCGCATTGCGACGCCTCTTTCGACTCAAGAAACTCTCTAGCTTCTTGCTGCGTTTCAGCTCCTTGAACTTCTCCGCTAGGGCCAACTGGCGCTGCTCAGCTGGATGGCAGGGAGAAAGCGAGCTGATGAGAAGGGAGGGAGCCACCTCCTCCCATTCCCCAAGCAGGGGTACGAGCTGCTTAGAGCTCACTGGTCTCTTGGGGGCAGCAGCTGGGTTGATTTGAAGCCAGAGCCTTGACATGCTGGGCATGCACTCTGTCGCCAAGCCACAGCCCCACCGAAGCCACCTTATATGATCTCAGTCTCGCTCGACTGAACCAACTCTGAGCTTTTTCTACTATGCTCCAGCCTAGCACACACGTGGGGTGCGGGGGCTGGGGGGGGTAGAGAAAAGTGACAATCGCTGTCATAACTGAGTGAGAGATAATAAGACCGGTTGCAAATAGCTCTTCCCTACTATTTCCACAAGTCACCAAGGACCCACTCTGCATTCCTTTCATTTTTCTTTTTTTTTTGAGACAGGGTCTTGTGATTAGTTTAGGCTGACCTTGAATTTACCATGTAGTACAGGCAATCCTGCCTCAGCCTCCCTAGTGCTGGGATTATAGACAAGCACCACCATGTCCGGCCCTGCATGGTTCCTTGGCCTCAGCCTCCGCACCACCCGCCAGAGCTGCACCCCACTCACATTTCTTCAGGAAGTACGGCCGATGGCCTTGCTGGGCCTGAGCCCGCCGCTCCTGCTTCTGTGCCAGGCGGAGTTCCTGCTGCCGCTTCCTCTCCTGCTGGGCTGCTTCCTGCTGCTCCTGAGGAGTGCAGATGGGACTGGATGAGCAGGTGAGGGGGCTCTGATCACCCCGCCTTCGCTGTTCCCCACCACCATGTTGCCCACTCACCAGCCGCTGAAGCAGCTGCTGCAGTTTCTCATGCTCCTCCCCCGAGCGGTGCTTCTTCAGCTGCTTCTTCACGAGCTGCACATTGCAGAATGAGCAGGACAGTTACCACTGTGTCTATCAGCCGAGACTCTTTGTCAAGTGTTATTCAAGAGTTCATGCAGGGGGCTGAGGATTTAGCCCAGTGGTGAGAGTGCTTGCCTTGCAAGCATAAGGCCCTGAGTTCAATCCCTGGCACCAAAAAAAAAAAAAAAAAAAACAAAACTTCATACAAACTAACATGATGAGGCTATGAGACAGGAGTTTCAGTATCCCTGTGTGCGTGTGTGGTGCTGGGGATGGAACCAGGGCCTAAGCATACATTCTACTGCTGAGCTACACCCCCAGCCCCTACCATCCTTCTCAAGATTAGAAAACCAGCCGTGCCTATATACCCAAACTCAGCAGGCTGAGGCAGGAGAATCACAAGTTCAAGACCAGCCTGGGCTACACAGTGAGACCATCTCAAAAGTTAAAAAAAAAAAAATTGAAGCAACATTATGTTAAGTGAAATAAGTCAGGCAGACAAATACCACATGTTCTCACTCGTAATTGGGAACTGAAGTTGGTCCAGCCCTTCATGCCACCTTTAAAGGAGAGAATGGGCCAGACCCATCGGTAAGAGGCAGGGCACTTGCCTAGCATATATGAGGACCGAAATTCACTCCCCAGTCCTAGAAGAAAGAGAGAGTGGAGACTACTGTAGTGGTTACCAGAGCCTGGGAAGGGATGGGCAAGAGGATGGTTTCTGGGTACCAGGGTGGAGCTGGACAAGAAGGATGACATCCAAGGTTCTGTAGCACAGTAGTGTGTAGCTTATAACAATGTACTCTTTCTTTTTTTTTGTTAAAAGGGTCTTGCTATGTAGTTCAGGCTGGGTTTGAACTTGTGATGATCCTGTTGCCTCAGCCTCCCAAGTGCTGGGATGACAGGCATGTACCTCCATACTTGGCAAAAATGGAATACTTCAAAATAGCTGATAAAGAGGATTTTCAGTATTTCCAACAGAGAGAATTGATATATTTTGAAGGTAATAAACATGCCTATTACCCTGATCTGAACATTACACATCAAATACATGTATAGTGGTACCTTGGTGCATGAACTTAATTTGTTCTACAATTTTGGAAAAGATGGCTTCGTTTGTTTGTTTGGTCTTCTTTGGTGCCAGGGATCAAACTCAGGACCTTGCACTTGGTAGGCAAGCACTCTAACCACTGAGCTAAATCCCCAGCCCGCCCTTGTTTGTTTGTATGAGAAAGATGGCTATGGTTATGTTTGCCACCCAATGCAGAGTTTGCAAACAAAAAATTTTGCCAAACTGTTCGCAAACAAAAGTGTTCATGAACCGAGGCACCACTATACTGAAATACCACACTCTACTCCAAGATACAAACAATTACTACTGTCAATTTTAAAAGATATACTAATTAGTGGTGGCTCATGCCTATAATCCCAGCACTTGGGAGGCTGAGGCAGGAGGATCAGATGTTCAAGGCCAGCTTCGACTACATAGCAAGACTGTCCAAAAAAAATTTCTTTTACATAAAACAAAACTTCCCCATGAAGCCAAAATAAAACTGAAGCAAAGAGATTTGTTGATGGTCACACAGCTAGAAACCAATGAAGCAGAATTTCAAGAGAAACAAATTACAAAGAGTAATGCTTTCCATTCCCCTCTGCCCTGCTCCCCAGAGACCTCCATGAAACAGCGTCAGGCTGCCCACCTCTTTCTCTCTGGCTCGGATGTCATTCAGGAACTGATAAGTTTTGTCAAACACCTCAGGATTATATTCTCCTGACAGATCATCGAAGCGGGGGTCCCGGGCCACCTTCAGAAAGAGTTGAGAGAATACGAGGTGGATCATTCAGTCTCCTTTCACTGCGGAAGTGCTTCCCCGCCTCTTCCTCACCTTTTTACAGATGGGGACGACCTGACGTAAAAATGGCACTCGGACCTTGGCCGACATTTCCAGAGGCCTATGGAGAAATGAAAGGAAAGGTTAAGGGGACTCCAGTGTGGCCCAGGGCTTCCCACATGCCAGTCAAGCGATGCTGGGTACCCTCCACCTCCTGGGGTAGGCCTGGCTCTCACCTGTGCTTATCTGCAACACAAGCATTTTGGGCAGATGCTCTAGAACCTGGCTTCTTAATACCATTTCCAGCTACCAACTCTTTGCGTGCCTTGGTGCCCCTTTGGCCCTGTAGTTCCAACAGCTCCTCGAATGACATGTCGGCCATGCCTGCAAAAGTGTGGGTGATGGGTGGCCACACAGCTCAACAGCTCAAGATCTCCCGTGCAGGAAAGACAACAGACTGTCCCTGCCCCTCTGGCAGCTGGTCCTCTCCAACGCCCTCTCCGGACCAAGCATCATTCTAAGTCTCAGGCGGCACAGGCCGCACTGCTTCGACACTCACAGCTCACGCCTCAGCAACCTGCAGCCTCTGCTCGTGGAGCAGGTGCAGGGTCAGACGCCGACCAAGCCCTCATACCTTCACAGGGCAGCCTATGTAGTCTAGGCTGGCCTCGAAGTCGTTAAGATCCTCCTGCCTCAGCCTCCCAGATGCAGGGATGACAGGCATGCACCACCAGGCCCAGCTTTAATTGTCCTTCCTAAGGTAAGCTGCCCGAGGGCTTTATTCACTAGTGTCCCTCCAACAGCTGAACTTGTGTCTGCGCAGAGAAGATGACCAATAAACGCCTGAGTAATCTGTTGCATCACGACCTACTGTGCCTTCCCTGACTCTGCTATTACTGCAGATGAGGTTTCTCGTTGCATAAGAAGCGCCTCTCAACCCCACTCCCCTGCGCTGCCGGCGCCCCCAGCCTTCGCCTCCTCCGACGAATATCGGATTCTCAGAAACAGCGGGCCCCGAACCAAAGCCTGGCTCCTGGGAGCACTCCCCCAACCCGGCGCCCGGCCTCTCACTCTTCGGCAGGCGACAGGCTGCGGGCCCCAGCTCCAGGTCCCCGCCGTCACCATCATCCTCGATCTCCCGGGTCCCGGAGGAACGCCGGGCCGAAGGACCCGCACGGGGACCGACTCGCGGCATGCGTCCCTTCCGCTTTGCGTAGCCGCGACGTCACTTCCACTCACTGCAACTCCCGCCCCTCCTCTTCCGGCGCCCCGAGGGCCGGGCGCGGCGGGTCTCCCGCAGCCCCGCCCGAAGGCAAGACGGCGCGGGGCAAGCTGGGCCCCATCCGTTCTACCGGTATCCTGCCAGCCCCTCGGGATTTCTAACACTCCTGCGGGGAAGCCGGAACCTCAGCCTCCCTGCAAACTCCTTCCTCTCCACGCTATTCCACAAGAAAACGCCACACGCGGCAGGTTTTATTTCATTTTTATAAAATCCGAGCTGGCTGAGCTTCAGGGTGCAGCAGCAGCTCAGGGAAGGGTGGGGTGATCGGCTGGGCCCCGCCTCTCCGGGTCTGGGAGAGGAGGTCGCGCGCCAACAGCTGCAGCTCCTCGCAGCTGCCAGGCTATGTTCAAGCAGGGATGGTGGCACGGGGGAGAAGGAGGCTCCTGAGGCTCGGACACTGCGCGTTTCTCCCTTCTCCCCACTCGCCTCCCTTCCCAGCAGAGCCTAAGAGGCTCCGGCCGGCTTGGGGCAGAGCAGAGGCCCAGGAGCAGCTGGAAGGAGGTGGATGGGAACAGAGCACCACGGGGAAGGGGCCCTCGGCCCGACGGGGGAGGGACCTGGCCCTCGCTCCCGCCAGCTCCCCACTGAATTCACAGCATGGCAACACCTCTAGTCCAACAACTCCACCTGGAGGTAACTGAGTCCGGGTCCAAAGGGGGCAGGCAGGTGAGAGGTGAGACAGGGGCACTGAAGATACAGCAGGCGCAGGAGGGAGGCGGCAGAAACTCCTCCTACCCGTGGGAGGAGACGATGGGGCGACTGATATTGCTGTTGGTGGTCATGGCATTCAGCTCCCACCTGGAAGACCAACAGTCTTCAGAAAGGACAGAGGGGGAGGCCCCACCCCAAGCCCAGAATTCCTTGAATTAAGTTACGGACGCAGCAGTGCCTTTCTAAACCTAACGGCCCACAGCCACCTCTTCTGTCAGCCCTGTTAGGTTTCAGGATCAGTCCCCACCCAACTCTTCACCTCAAACTCTTGTGCATTTCCTGTTGATGTTTTTATATATGGCCTGACTCAGATCTCCTGCCCTCCCTGAGGGACTTCCTCACCTATCCCACCATATTTAAATGACTGCCTTTCCCACAATCCTTTCATTCTACAAAAATTGACCAAGTGCCTCCTTAGTCTACTTGGTGTCAGACACTTGCACATGTGTCAGTCTGGGCCAGCTTGGGACCCACGAGTACAACCTGTATCCTCCCTGTCATCAAATATGGAACACACAGACTCTCAGCAAGTAAGAGTTAGAGTGAAGTGACACTAGCAGAGGGACATGTCTCAGAATGACCCAGAGTAACCGTTGGTGCTTGAGCTGAACCTAAGAATGGAATTCGGAGGTGAGGAGCCAGGGCCTCCCTTAATTCTAGAACTCAGGTGATCCAGAGGCTCCTGAACTTTACATTGAAATTAGGATGAAAGATTTAATCAGTCATTCTTAGCCTATTAACAAAAGCTACTCTATAAGCTCAGGTCTCAGGAGGATGAAGTGATGCCTCTAAGCTTCATTCAAAAAACTGGAAAAAAACACTGGATTTCTTTTCAGTACTATTTACCCAGTTGAAAATTTGTAGTAAAGCAGGTATAGCTTCTTCCATCTCATTACTCACAAGAGCATTACATCTCCAGCAGGACAAAAAGGCCTGTGTCCTTGCACCGAGAGCAAGCTAATCAGGTCACACCTGTGCTGCTCACTCACCCCCCCCCACCCCCAGCCAATTCCTCCTTTGCAAGCACTCACTGTACCTGATGTCATGGGGCAAACAAGACTGGTCCAGGTTATACTGAATCACTGCCAGTTTGCACAGAGTCTTCAAACTAGGGCCTTAAAGGGAGGCATTGGGGGAGAGAGCTGGTCAAACTCAAGGAAAGGTCCAGTCCTGGGTATCACCACTCAGAGACAGGCACCCTGCCAGCAGAAGCACCTCACAGAAGTAACTACTTACTGAAATCCAAAATGTGTAAATCAGAATGATCTATGAGGTCAAATTCATCTCCCAGGCCTTCCTCAGGAGATGGGCTATAGGGATCAACAGAACTGAAGGTAAGAGGGAAAATCCTCACAAGATCCTCTTGCTCAGATACCTCCCAGTCCCTTGTTAACCACAGGCCTCCACCCTTCCCTGAGCCCTCCCTTCTCTCCTAACCTGGTACCCCCAAAGAGAACAATCTTGTCACCAACAATACAGCAGCACTGGCGCCGGCGAGGACATGGCCCCTTCCCCTTTGGTTCAATCTTTTTCCAAGTAAAAGACACTAAAGAGGAGTTAACACAGAAGTTCAATACCTGCCCAATCCAGGTACCTCCACTCCCCAACCCCTCATCTACTTGGGATGGTTATTCTTTTCCTCCCACCTCAGTTTGTCCTTGTTCTCCCCTAAAGGTAGTGTTCTTTACCAGGATTAAACTTCCAGAGGTCATGGAAGTGCCGGTTCAGCCTTGCATTATAGCCACCAAAGATGTACAGCTCCCCATTGTAGCCAACTGGAAGGACAGAGGAATGTTGAGTGTGGAGGACAGTGGGCTGGGTGGCGCGTGCCTGTAATCCCAGCACTGGGGGAGGCTGAGGCAGAAGGACTTTAAATCCGAGCCCAGTCTGGCAATTTAGCAAAACCCGTCTCAAAAAAGAACAAAACACAAAGAACAAAAAACAAACGTGAGGAGGGTAGGACAGGGGACTTCCCCAGGAAGTAACAGATACTCACAGGCTGAGTGGCTCCGGCGCCCCTCAGGCAGCACTGGCGTGGGGGGACAGTCTAGCCAGGCTTCGGTTCTGGTGTCAAAGACGCGAATGCGATTGCAGTAAATCTCGTTGTTGGAGTGGAATGGCCCGAAGCGGTCAGCACGGCCCCCAAAGACATACATGTGACTGCCCAGCATTGTGGCGGAGTGGAAGTCCCTCCAGCGAGCAGGGTTGCCCTGGGCAGAAGCAGAGAGGCAGGGCAGGTCAGCATGGTGTCAGGAGGGAAGCTGCTCTCAGTTTGAGCTCCTGTGAGTTCTAGGAAGTGTGGGGCTCTGAGAGGAGGAAGAAAAGACAGACCTTCGTACAAATAAGGGTCCAAGTCATGGTGTTTGTATCCAGCTTGTGAATGTCGTTGGAAAAGCAATCCGCCTGAGTGAGAAGAGAAATGAAGAGGGGGCCAAGGTCACACTGACTCTCCAGCCTTCCCCTTAAAATCCACAAACAGCCAAAGCCTCTCATTCTACTACATTTAATTCCCCTTCCTCTTTCTCATTGCCATACTAAACCTCTAATTTTCCCCAGGCTTACCAGCTGCTCATAGCCCCCAAAAATGTACATAATCTTGCTGAGCACACAAGCAGAATGTCCATCCCGGGCCCCAGGAATTGCTCCCGACACTCGGGGTGTGGACCATTTGTGAGTATCTGAAGGAAGTGAGAGAATAAGCGAGGTCAGCACTCTGGGACACTCCGTCCTAAACTTTGGGTACACTATTCCCCCACAGGCTCAACCACACCTTTCCCAGGCCCCTAGGCACCATCTGGCAGAACACAGGGTTCTCTTCGAGACCCCTACTCACTGACGTCAAATGCGTAGAGCACATTGCAGGCTCCTTCAGTGTCATTCCGCCCGCCCCACAGGAAGACCGTGTCGTCGATGAGGACGGTTGAGTGTCCATACCGCATGTAGGGAACCACAGGAGCCTGCCCGTGGACAGCAGGCCTCACTGGGGGCAGCTTTGTCCAACGCAAGGACACTGTAGGCACAGCTCTGCTCAGCCCTGGGAACTTCCCTCCAGCTGTCCACCTTTTCCCAAACCAGATGTTCAACCCCAATCCCTTTGGCCACAGGGACCACCACTAAAATTCAACCAGCCACCTGTTGCCCTCCCTCCTGTGGGCACCCAGGGACACTGTCAGCATTGGCTTACCTGCATTGAAAATGTGAACGTCTATCTGTCGCAGTGTCTCATAGTCTTCACCAGAGCAGTAGCCCCCAAAGGAGTACACCCGGTGCCCGACAGCCACTGCAGCATGGTTCACCCTGCGTGGCCCTCCCTCCAGATGTACCGTCCACCGTAACATCCCCTGGGCTACTGGTCACAGCAACATGCCCCCCCGGCACGGCCTGCCGCCTCTGGTACCTGCGCGCAGTCAGAACGGGTTCCTCAGGCAAGGCCTCTGCCTGGCTCACTGAGACTGCCCAGGACCAGCCCTCACCTCCAAGTGTCACCCTGGTACTCCTCCCACACCACCACCCCTCTACAGGGACACTAGTGAGCTCAGGTGGCTGGCCCTGCCCCCAGGGAGCTAGTGAGGTCAAGGAGCGAGCACTGGGCCTGTGTTCTCCCACAGCAAAAGGTGGGGCTGCCTCACCCCGGACTGCCAGCTCAGACTTGGGTGATCGTGGTACCCCCCTCCCCATGCAGGCTCCACCCTGTTCTTGGTTTGGAACAAGCTACAAGGCCCCTTCCCAGATGGGTGTGTTCCCTTGTCTCTGGCTCTGTTCCCTGCCACCTCTCTAAGAATCCCTGTGCTCTTAAAGGTGGGGAGATCAAAATACACATAGCTATTAATAGCCCAGCAAGGCCCAGACAGCCCATTGAGAGCTGGCATGGGTGCTTTAAAGTAAAAAAGCTTTTAGAATAGAACAGTGCCCCTACTACCCAGGACAGGGAACTCCATGTTACCATAGTTGATAAGCCCCTCACAGGGAGTTCTTGTCAAGCTGAGCCACTGTCCCTGTGGTCACCCAGGGCCCCCACAGGCATGAAGAGTTCCTTTGACAGCTGTGCCTGGTATGTTGCCAGAACTGGAAACTTAAGCCAGGAAGGTATGTGTATGCTGGGTCTGGGGGGTAGGGAAAGAGGGTTCCTCCTCCTGTCACTTCCCCAACCCAGTGTGGTAGAGAACAAGCCATTTCCAGCAGTTCTTCCCTGACTTGGGTCCCTGAAAGCGGGTCAGAGGTGGGGTGTGCACCGGAAAGAAAGGAATCAAAAATGTCCTTGGGCAGGACAAAAGGAAAGACCCAAGCAGGAGAGATCGTGGTCTCTTGAGAGACAACCTGCCAACTTAGCGATAATTTGAGGGCTCTTTCAGGCAAACCCTTTTGCAACTGGCAGTGCCTCTGCTGGCAGGCACCTGCTGGGTTTGGGTGGATCATCTGCTCCCTGTTCAAAAGCCTTGGCAAAGAGAAGAGCCAGGCAGAAGAGCCTGGCACAAAAGAAAGAAAGAAAAAAAAAAAAGCTCAAGGAAGGCCCCTTGCAGGAACGAGATATGGCTTTCAGCTGGCTTGCCAGTCCCACTCAACCTCCCCCAACCCCATAACCCAAGCTTTAAATAGCCACCCTGCCCAACCTGAAATAGCCCCAGCCAGAAGCTACTCTTGCTTCATTACTCCAGCTCTTAATCCAAAGTATGTTGGACCTGGGTTCGTGGGGGCACTTAGAAAAGTGAAGGGTATAAGAAGGGAAGTCCTTCATCTTCCCCCAGCCTCTACCTACTCTTCAGATATGGCCAGGTTTACTCAAGGAGTGCACACAGAAGAGACAAGCAATGCCAGGAAAGGTGGACAAAGCATCTTAGCTTTTCCTTAAAAAGGACAACTCAGACTCAGAACAAGTCCCTAGGTCTGAGGGGCTCCTCTTATCTGGGTCTCCCCAATCCTCTATCCCTATGGCATTTTCAAGCTGCTTCTATTCCCTTATTGATTCCCCCTCCGTGGTCTCTTGCAATTTTCACCCCCCTCTGTGGCTCTTCTTGATCTGCAAGCTTTGCAGTTTTCTCATTTTTCCTTCTCCGACAACTCCAAGAAACATCCATTTTTCTATCTCCACGAAAGGAAAAAAAACTAATTCAGTGCCCTCTTTGAGCCACGGATATTCTTCCTAAATATGACCCCATCCCTGTCTTCTTTCCCCTGCTGAGCCTCCCCCAACACCACACACACTCCCCCTTCCATTATGCTCAGCTTCCTCGTCCTCCTCACAATCCACCCTTCCCTCGATTTCTTTCAGTGCCTGCTCCGGTCGCCAGGTCTCACCCAACCGTCTCCCCACCATGCCCACCCCTTCGTTCCCCCATTAACACTCTTCTTTCCCGTCATCCCCCAGGTCCTTTCCCACCCCCATCCCATCCCTTTCGGGCCCCTCCCCCACGACTCTGGGTTCAGGCAGGGGCGTCACCAGACCCCCCCGATTCTTCCTTGTCCTTCAACCCACCCCAGGCTACCTGCCAGGCCGGGCCGGGGTGGGGTCGCGGGTCCTCGTGCTGCCTGCAGCCTAGAACCCGTGGCGTGCCAACCGACGCCTAGGTCTCCAACGAGATAAACACAGGCAGGCTCCGTCTTCCGGCGGGGAGCGAGGAGCGCACGCGTGGTCCGAGTTCGGGAGCCCGGCGCTTTCTGGGATATAGAGTCCACAGGTTTCCGGAGGAGGCTCTTTAAGGACTGATGAACGCGCCGGACCTGACGGAGAGATTCTACACATGTGCAGAGCTGTATCCCGAGCGCGGGGAGTCACTGGGTAATGTAGTCCTTTGTTAGCTGAGCCGAGGATGGCAGAGGCGGGGCCCGCAGGGGTGGGCTCCTCGTCCTCGCTTGCGTCAGTCAGGGACACGGGGCGGGGCTGGAGGATCCAGCGCCGCGGCGCGTCTTGCCGGGCCGGAAGTGAAGGTGCGGGTCAGGCCGCGGGCTGCGAGAGGGTGAGGAGTGCGGGGACGCCGACGCCGGGAGTCGGTGGGAGCGGGAGGGGACGCCACGGCTGGGCCCCAGGCGCTTTTGCCAGGCCGTACCAAGGGGAGTCCCGTGGAGCGGGGCGGCGGTGGCGGGCACGCCTTGGCTCGGGGAGTCAGCGACCCCGCGTTCTCGAGGCGGGAGGGGCGTGGCGGGGCGCTGGGGTTCTGGAAGAGGGGCGTCGCAGAGAGGGTGAGGCTTCCGGTTGGGCTGTGGATTTCGGAATTGGGGGAGCGAGGCGGGTGAGCTAAGTTCTGCGGAGGCATCCCCGACCTGAAGTGGGAGGAACGAGAGGCTGAGGGGAAGGAGCGAAGATGCGGGGACCGTGGGGGGTGGAGCTGGTCTCGTGGACGAGAGGATAAAGGAGGGCTGGTTTTACCCGGTCCCTGTCCCCCGTTCTTGCAGCCCCAGCCCGCATGGCAGCAGGGGTTCTAACGGGAGACACCATGGGCCCCGAGCGTATCTTCCCGAACCAGAGCGAGGACCTGGGGCCACACCAGGGCCCCACAGAAGGCACCGGAGATTGGAGCAGCGAGGAGCCCGAGGAGGAGCAGGAGGACACAGGGGCGGGCCCGGCTGGCTACTCCTACCAGCCGCTGAACCAAGATCCTGAACCCGAGGAGGTGGAGCTGGCACCCGTAGGGGACGGAGAAGATTTAGTTGCTGACATCCAGGATCGGATCCAGGTATGGTGGGGGACGAATTGCTCCTGAACAGGTGATGCTTAACTCCCCAAAATGCTGGACCCGAGCTGCATATCTCTGGCTCTGCAGGCCCTGGGACTTCATTTGCCAGACCCACCATTAGAGAGCGAGGATGAAGATGATGGGGGAGCCACAGCACTGAGCAGCCACAGTTCCATCCCTATGGATCCAGGTAAAGATTTGCTTTCATTTGGGAATCACGATAAAGGAGGTGCACTGGCCTGAGCCAGAAGTGGGAAGTTTGAGAAACCTTATTCTTTAAAGGTAGTTTGTAAACTAAGGTTTTGCAGGCTTCAAAATCCAGAAGTGCTATTCCATGACTTGGGGGTGGACCAGGCATGCCCACAGATTATCAGGATGACTTGGTGATTCCACTGTCCAGGACTTTGTGTTGAATGAATGACAAGGACTGGTCCCATTGTTGCCTAACCAGCCTGTGGCTGTGATTTCAGAGCATGTAGAGCTGGTGAAAAGGACAATGGCCGGAGTAAGCCTGCCTGCGCCAGGGGTTCCTGCCTGGGCCCGGGAGATATCGGACGCCCAGTGGGAAGATGTGGTACAGAAAGCCCTCCAAGCCCGGCAGGCATCTCCGGCCTGGAAGTGACCACACTGAAAGCTGCCTTATCTCCCTACATTCCAGACCAGAACCAGCACAGGACTGAACACATCTCTGGTTGTAATGTCCATCTCCATCCTCTGTTTCTTTTCACATCAAGGCAAATCAGACTTCTGCTCAGAGACCCACTTTATTCAATTCTGTACATATGGGGACACTGCCGAAGCCCAACCCACCTTAGCATGTATCACTCTGAAGAATAAAGCACCCTATGTACACAGCCAAAAGCCATTCTGCCTGTACCCCTGGGACCTGGGTCCAGCCCTCCCCAGCCCCTTACCCCCCCCCAAGGTGTCTAAAGAGGGGGATGTGAAGGACTGCCTAGCGTCAGCACAAAATAAATAGGTGTCGGGGAGCCATGCTTAGGGCACTGCTCCCTGCTTCCTTCTTTCTAGCTTTGGGAACCAACAGCACAGGAAAGCAGTCAGCCGCAGGGTGGTCCCTTCCATGTTTGTGATTCCCAGGGCCACTGCTCACCATAGAGGGGCACAGGGGAAGAGGTCTGGTTACCCTGTACCCCCTCCCCAGCCCTGGTTCAGCTGGACCCCTTTATTCATCATCTCTTGTCCGTAGCCTATACTTTTCTCCTTTTGACCTCTGTTTTGTCAGGGGGGAAGAAAAAGTAATATAGCCCCATCAGCCTGCATACTGCTGGGGCTGGGGGCCTATTTGTGCTGCTGGGGGTCAGCACCCTTCAGCTCCTCACTTCAGGGGCCATGGAGCTTGCCTAACTTTGGTGAGAATAATTTGCTGCTCCCTACGTGTCTCTGCAGGGGGGAAAAGAGGCAGAGAGACACCTAGAGTTCAGAGGAGGATGAGGGGAGAGGAACATATGTATTCCTGTTTCTCAGAGCAGCCTCAGGGAGCTGTGGGGTCAGGAGCAGGAAGGGCACAGGCATCCCCAGGTTGTCCAAGCACTGAACATTGGTGCTCAGCCCGTTTGTAGTAGCCACACGGAGGCATGAATACATTTTAGGAAGAAGCAGGCCCACTCTGGGTATCCCTGCTTCAAGTGCCTGCATCCCCTAGGATGCTAGAGGTGCTGCCTTGCCCCAAGTCAGCCAGGAGGGAGCACAGGGTGGAGAGCCAGGGTGGCGTCCAGGTTGAGTGGGCTGTGGCCCTGTGGGAGGTAAGGGGGTCAGAGAGCCTCCTGGCTGGCAGTCAGGAACTCTTCTGCTCGCTTATGCGCCTCCAGTGCCTTGATGGTGTAGACATCCTGGGGTAGCTCCGACTTCCTCCGGAGCAGCACTTTCTCCTTCTTGATGTCCTTCAGCATCTGTATGTTGAAAGCAGGAAGATAAGAATTAGTAACTAATTTCCGAAGAAGTCTCAGTTTCTTTTTATTTGTTGGCTCTGCTGCTCTTACCTCCTTTTCCTTTCAGGCCTATTATTTTTGCTGCACCCTCCAACCCTCACCCCAGGGCCCTCCCACCTGCACAGCCTCTGTCTCCACTGTCCTCTTCAGAAGCTGGATGTCTTCTGCCGTGGGGGTCTCTGTCTCCATGGAGTACACAGGAGGCAGTGGTGGAGGGGCTCGGAACATGGGATACTGAGGGACAGGAGGTGTGGGCAGGTGGTGAGAGCCACTTTAGAGGCTGCCTCAAACTCTTCCTTTAAAAAGTCCTCCCCAGCTCTAGATGCACCCTGAGTTCAGGGTAGTGGCAGAAAAATCTTACCTGGGGATTAAGCCGGGCCAGCTCCTCAATCTTTTGCCACATCTCTTCTCTTTCCTTCATTCGGAACCGGCCCCTGTGGAAGCACATGTGGGATGGGGGCTGGGCTTAAGAGAAACAGAGCCAAGGTAGAAGGTGAGGGCCTCCCAGGGAAAGAGATACTCACTTCTGTTTCTCTGCCTTGTACTGCTGTGTGCAGTCATCGAACAGCTTCTGATTCATTTCCATGAACAGCTTCAGAGCATTGTAGATGAGTCCATGGATTGTCCTACCACCCGGAAGAAAGGTGATATACAGGAGGCTGGAGCTTGCCCTTAGCACCAGGAACCCAATTTGCTCGTTTCTGGGTGTTGTTTCTGCTAAGAGCTTTCTCATTTATGGCTCCCACTTCATGAAGTTTCATGCAGTATAAGCAGATAATGTCTAGTCAAATCATGTGCCTTCCAACTCGCATTTTGTGGTCTCTGCTAACTTTGGGTTGTCTTTCCACATCCTATGCTCCAAAGCCTACCCCCTTCCCACTGCTTCCCATGCTGATGGCCTCCTGTCAAAAGGACAGGCTGCGTCTACACCACAGTCCGCTTGCCCTTAGCAGGAAAGCCTTGCTACAGCACTGGGCTTCCCCCGACATAGAATTATTGCCAGAGCTGCGAGATGACCCAGCAGCAATGGGCTGCATCTGCTGTTCTGCTGTTTGGTGTCACAAGCCCTTCACATGACATCCTGTTTCTGCACTAGTCCTTCAGGGGCCTGTCCATACACAGTGGCACCAGCCCCTTGCTGAGTGGCCAGGTGAGGTCCCTGGTCTTCAGCTCTTCTCACATCCTCAAAGCTTCCAAAACCAGACCCCTGCCACCCAGCCCCACCCAGGGCCATACTTGTTCCAGTGGCTCTTGGAGTTCCTGTAGAGCGCAGGGAACATGATGGGGAGGACGCGGGCAGCATTGTCGCTTATCAGGCTCATGATGTACTCATTGTTCCAGTAATAGAGGGCGCGCTCTGCCACCTGGTGGGGAGAGGTGGGACTCTGGGGCCCTGCGTGCCTCACTCTGGACCTGCTGCTGGGTTTCTGGGAGGTGGGGCCATGCCACACTGGGTCTGTGTCTCACCTGAAAATGTGGGCTGGAGACACATTTGGCGAGCTGGCGGAAGAGTGGCTCCATCACCTTGCTAAACTCTGAGGGCTCGATGACATCCAGGATCTCTTCCAGCTCATTCAGGAACATCACCTCCTTTGGACTGTGGGTCTTGGGCCAAAACTTGAGAAGTCCTACAATCACCTGTGGGAAGGGAATGTGAAGAAAACTCTGAACACCACTTGGTTCTCTGGGAGTCTTCCTGCCATCCCGCCCCACCCAACCCTGGTGGGCAGAGTTTGGGTGTCTTCCGCCAACCGCTTGTGCTTCTCTGGCTTAAATGTGCTTCCTGGGTGCATATACAGTGTACTGCTCCATCAGACAGGAAAGCATGTCATCTGACGGGTACAGATGCCCCCTCCCCCTAGTACCCCTCCCCTTAGTACCCCTTTGGAGCACTGCTCAAGAGGTACATACAGCACATGTCTGTAATCCCAGCACTTGGGAGGCTGAGGCAGGAGGACTGCCTCCCGAAACTTGGGCTACACAGGGAATTCAAAACCAGCCTGGGCTACACAATAAGAATGGCTCAAACAAAAAAAGAGGTGCAGACTGGCAAGTGCTGCAGAGGTGGAGCCTGGGGCCCCACAGGGGAATTACCGGCTCAGTCAGACTGCTCTCCTTCTCCAGGAATTGGACCACACAGTATGCCAACTGCAAGAAGGTGGAGACAGGAAGGAGGTGGGGATCTCAGAAGTCAGTGGCAGAGACAAGAGCCCAGAATGGATGGGGAAGTACAGAGAGGATTTCTCCACCCACTCACTGTCATCTCTGTCCCTCCCCTCCTCTGGTCACTGCTGCCAGTTAGGGGTGCTCAACAGGAAGGCAACTCACCTGAGGGTGGTACACACTCAGCGACTTGACCTTGTGAAGGGGAAGCAGGACACGGATGAGGAACATCTTGTGCTCCTCCTTGAGGGGCAGGGCAAAGCCATTGATGATACTAGGAGTTAAGGGAGGAAATTTTAGGACCAGAGGGCCAGGCCCAGGCTCAGTACACTGAGTTTCTTGACCATTCTTGGGATCTCGGCCCCACCCCACCTCTCACCTGCCCAGGATCTCCAGGAGCTCAGCAATCCCATTGTGGTGCTCTGTCTCATAGATGAACCTTAGGGAAGAAGAGGGCTCCGCTGACACCTGGCTGATGTGCCTGCCGCCTTCTGCAATCCTCCTACCTTGGCCTGCCCCAGCAAGAGCTGGCTCTGCCCCTCAGCATGGGCTCCCAGCCTCACCTGTAGAAGATGTGGTTGATCTGCCTGCGGATGTAAGCCCGGAGCCCCAAGAACTTCCCATAAATGCGATGCAGAATGGTCTTGAGAAAGTCCCGCTCTCGAGGGTCTTCACTGTCAAACAGGTCCAGGAGCTGGGAGCAGAGGGTTGAAAGACCATGGGTGAGGCAGCAGCCAGGGAAGCTGGGCTGGGGTGACAGTGTCCTAGCCAGGGGGCCCTGAGGATGTTGGGGCACAGGGAGTGGGGGGTGTCTCTGGAAGGTGAGGATTCTATTCTGCGTTCCCCAAAGTGGTGTCTGGGCAGACGTGTTTATGTGTTTACTTCCCATTGTGCTGGAAACTTCTTGAGGGCCCAGGGCTTTACTGTCTGCCCATGGTGCCCTTGTACCAGACAAAACGTACTGAGCAGAATGGAAAGAGCAGTCTGGATGCAGGTGAGGGGACCACAGAAAGGGGGACTTCCAGGACTCACAGCAAGGACAAACTTCTGGTCGATGTACTTCTTGGCTATGTTTGGCTGGAAATCAGGAGACTCGAGGAAACGTAAGAAAAATTCATACACGAGCTGCGGAGGAAAAGGAGCATGCACTGAGGTGTTCCCCAAGGACCCTTGAGTCCCCCTGTGCCAGCCTGAGTGTCCAGTCCCTGCCCTTGCACCTGGAGGTGCGGCCAGGCAGCTTCCAGCGTAGGCTCATCCTCCTCTGGATCAAATTCGGCCCCTGTGGGATTCGATGAAGGTGGCAGCGTCCGAAAGAGGTTCACTGAAAACTGAGGTGTGGCTGGCTCAGAGCAGGGCCCAGGCTCCTCCAGGGCCCCACCCTACCCCGTGTCCTCCCGGTGCCCACCATGGTGACGGCCTCCGGGTAGATGGCCTCGGTGACAACATCGCGACTGTGGGTGATGTATTCCACCATCTCGTTCAGCCCCGCCCGCTTCACCTCCTTGAATTTGAGGTCACTGAGTGGGTCCGACACAAAGTCGAAGAGGACACAGCACTGACGCAGCTTCTGAATAAACAGCTCCTCCCGCTCCTGGGTGGGCGAATCTGCAGGGCCCCGGCTGTCAGCAATCCCCACCTTCATGCCAGGCACCACCTGCCCCACAGGGTCTTCCTTCCTCTATCCTGCCACCACCCTGCTCCTGGCATCTTTCCTCTGCCACCGCCCAGCATCCCCATACCTGGCCCAGCAGCTACCAGGCTGACTTTAAGTACCTTTCAAGGCAGGGAGCTTCTGCAGCTCCCGGTTCTTGCTGAGGTTGAAGCGGGAGGAGCTCTGCCGTCGCTCCTTCTTGACGATCTGGGGTCCCCCTGAGTACTTGATTTTGCTGAGCTGTGTGGGGGGTGGTGTGCTGTTGCTGGGACGCTTGTTGGATGGCGGTGGCTGAGACTGAGACTGAGGCTGGGGCTGGGGCTGGGGCTGGGGCTGCGCCTGGGCCTGGTCAAACAAGTAATCCATTGGGGTCTGCTCACCAGGAGAGGCCTCCCACCATGGACCTGGGCCTCCCCACCCCTAGTTTATGGCCATACAGTCCTAAGTGGCCAGCAGCTGTCCCCTGCTTTGGAGGAGGTAGGCCAGGGACACAGGCAGTGGTGTCTTGTGGTCCTAGAAAGGAGTGGCCAAGAAATCATGTCTCCCAAAGAGACACCCACTAGCTGTGCACCAAGACCCTTCAAAGTGTTCATTCCTGCTGGGTACAGTGCACATGCCTTGAATCCCAACTACCCAGGAGTCTGAGGCAGAATGCCCAGACTTTGAGCCCAGGAGTTTGAGTCAACCTGGGCAACACAGTGAGACCCTGTCTTTAAAAAAAAAAAAAAAAAAAGTTAATTCCAGTTTGTGAATAGGCAAAATAACTGATGGATTGATGGTGACAGACATCAGAAAAGCCATTATCTTGCCAGAGCAGGAGTGTTGGCAGCGTAGCCACACTAGGTAAGAAGAGATCTGAGGTGTGGTCTGGGTAATGGAACCACTGCACCTCTTGAATGGAGCTGGAAGCGGTACACAGTGTGTATCCACATCCAAATTCACTGAGCAGCACATCTAAAAATCACTGAATGAGGGCTGGGGATTTAGCTCAGTGATTAGAGTGCTTGCCTTGCAAGCACAAGGGCCTGAGTTCGATCCCCAGCACCACAAAAAAAAAAAAAAAAAAAAAAAAAAAAAAAAAAAAAAAAAAAAAAAAAAAAAAAAAAAAAAAAAAAAA
>PVJO010002072.1:124289-153178 GCA_004026905.1 Hystrix cristata
AAAAAAAAAAAAAAAAAAAAAAAAAAAAAAAAAAAAAAAAAAAAAAAAAAAAAAAAAAAAAAAAAAAAAAAAAAAAAAAAAAAAAAAAAAAAAAAAAACCACCAAAGGAAAAAAAGCAAAAGGAACAAATGCATTCCTATTTAGCTTAATAAAAATCCTACACTTAAGAAAAAAAAAGAAAAAAGCTTTTCAGGCTGAGGCTGTAGCTTAATGATAGAGCACTTACCTAGCAAGTGAAAGGCCGTGGGTTCAATCCCCAGCTTTGCAGAAAATGAAATATAATACTAAATGGTTTGTCTGCATCCAGTGGGGCTCACTTGTAATCCCAGTTTCTTAGGAGGCTGAGGTAGGAGGATAGCAAGTTCAAAACCAGCCTGGGGGATTCAGCCCAACTCTGTCTCAAAATAAACAAAAGGGCTGGGAATGTAGCTCGAGTTGGGCCCCCAGTACCACAAAAACAAAACATAAAAATGCTGTTTGCAGATAGTCTTAACAGCCTCATTTATAATGAAAAATAAATAATTGGAATTTCATGGAGTTAAAATTACGCTTATGAAAAATATGTAGTAAATGTAATCACACAGGGTTGAGCTGCAAAAAATATTTACTTTGTCACAGTAATTTCCCCAAATTGGTGGTATTTTGGGAGGAAGGCAAATGTCTGCACAGAGGCATAAGAATGCTGAGGCCTTCATTTTCCATAGTAGAAAGTCAGTAGATGACCTCAAAACAATTTTCTTAAAAAGCAGTAAAGGAATCTTAATTTGGAAAGGTAAAAGTTGGTCTGCAAGGAAAGAGTGCAGAGTAGAAGACGGCTGCCTCCATACTGGATGTTCAATGGCCGTATGAAAGCTATGCACGAAGAGCTCGCCCACATTAAAACACATGCACAGGATGGGGTTCAGCACAGGAAAGAGCCTGAGCAAGTCCACTGTGTTGGCGACTGTTTCTGTAGTAGTAAAATTATAGAGGTCTTTTTTTACATTTCAAGATTTTCTATACATTGACACTGCTTTTATGGTTTTTAAAATTTAGTTTTTCAAATAGAATCCTATTACGTTGTTCAAACTGGCTTCAAATTTGGGATCTTCCTGTCTTGGTCTCCCCAAGTAGCTGGGATAACAGGTGTGCTGACACTACTTCATTTTTGCGGGGGGCAGTGCTGGGGATTGAACTCAGGGCCTTGAGCTTACAAGGCAAGCACTCTACCACTGGGCCAAATCCCCAACCCCTGATACTACTATTTTTTGTTTTCTTTTTGTTTTGAGACAGGGTCTCACTGTGTAGCCCAGGCTGGCCTAAAACTCTCAGTGATCCTTCTGCCTCTGCCTCCCAAGTGCTGGGATTACAGGCATGCACCACCATGCCCGGTTCATTTCTATAATGGGAGAAACACCGTTTTTTTTGTTTTTTCTTTTCTGAGACGGGGTCTCGCTATGTAGTTTCAGACTGGTCTTGAACTCCTTGTGTAGCCCAGTTTGTCTTCAAATTCATGGCAATCCTAGTGCCTTAACCTCCCAAGTGATAGGCTTACAGGTATGTCAGGTGTGTGTGCCACCACACCCAGCAAAATACCACTTTTGTTGTTGTTCTTATTTTTTTTGGTTGTTTTGAGACAGGGTCTCACTATGTACTTCAAACTGGCCCTAAACTCACAGCAACCCTGCCTTAGCCTCTTGGGTGCTGGGATTACAGGTGTCTGCCCCTACTACTAGGTCCTAGGGACCTAGGGATTGAACCCAGGGTCTTCACACTTCACATACCCAACCCTTTTTAAATTTTTTGAGACAATGTCTTGTTAAGTCATCAAGTTGCCCAGGCTGGGTTTGAATTTGTGATCCTCCTGTCTCTGCCAGCCAAAGTGCTGGGATTATAAGTGTGTGTCACTACACCAGCTGTTACACCACAACTCCCAGACATTGTATCAGTCCCACAAAGCCCATTCTCAGAAGCCTCAACACAGGTGTTGCAGGGATGTCACCTATAGGTGACTGTCCTGCTAATGCCTGTTGGGAAGGAGACAAGCTAGTCCCCAACCAGAGGCTGCAAGAGAAGCAGGGAGTGAGGTCATGCCCACTGAGTCCCACACCACAGAAGGAAAAGCTGACTTCCTGTCTCCACACCCACCATTCCCTTCCTCTCCAGCCCCCTACTCTCTACCATGAGAATGAAGGAATATAAAATTCTCTGGGTGGGGGAGAGAAGACAGAAATGGGATCAGTTTGCACAGCTTTTTTGTCTGTTTTGTTTTGAGACAGAGTCTCACTGTGTAGCCCAGGCTAGCCTCAAACTTGCAATGACCCTCCTGCCTCAGGCTCCCTAGTGCTAGGATGACAGGCATGGGCCACTACACCCGGTGTGTCTGAGTGTTACACTCCAAACTTTTTATAAAGACAATTCTGTGAAGTTTGTGACTTATCTCAGGATAAAAGAAAGAGAGCAACACTGGGTCTGGCCCAGGCAGTCCTGTGGGTCCAGCATGGCCACCTCTCTCAGCCTTGACCTGGCCTCAGACACTGATGTCACTGGGGGAACTCAGGCAAGGGGCAGGGGTGGCCCTCATGCCTCTCCTGTTGTGAGCAGCACCCAGCAGTGTGATTTCAGCTAAATCCTGGGGTCTCCTGTGGGAGAGGAGGGAAAGATGGGGGCTTCTGGACCCTGCCGTGCCTCAGACTATTCCCCAGCCTTAGGAACAACCAGCCCTTTCGTCATGGAGCTTAGGGCTCAAGAATTCACTGCAGCTGGACAGCTTGGGTTTCAGTCCTAACCCTGCAACCTCCAGAAAGACCTATAGCCTCCCTGTGCCTCAGTTTCCTCCTCTGACACTGGGATAAAGGGCTGTGCCAGCTGAGGACCAAGATTCAAGCAGATGAGATGCCTGAACCTCCATGCACCTCATGCTGAGGGGCACCTGAGAAAGGACATGTTCTTCCCAGAATGGGAAACACAGAGCCTTGATTCTCTCTGCTAACATGACTTAAAGTAGGTCAGTGGTTTCCCAGCTACTTTTCAAGGAAGGTTCAGGGGAACAGAGATTTTCATGGCTAAAAAATAATGTGCAAAAGACCACCTGCATGTTGCCTAAGGTCCCTTCCACACTACAACTGTTACTGATGGCTGGGTTGTAGAGAAGGCTTATTGTTTTGGTCATACTAGAGACTGACCCCAGAGGCTTCAAGCAAAGCTATCCACACCGCCCCCCAGCCCTTTTTGAGATAGGGTCTTGTTAATCTGCTCTAGCTGGGATCAACCTGCAGTCCTCCTGTCTCAGCCTCTCAAAGTACTGGGAGTACAGGCATGAGCCACCACACCCAGCTTCACCCTAGTTGTATAAGGCCCACTGGCTCCCAGGCTGCAGGCACAGGAAGCATCACCTGGTCTAGCCATCAAAGAAGGCCTCTGGTTGCCAAGGCCCGATGCAATGACCCCTGCACACCCTTCCCTAGCACATATGGGTCCATGTCAACCAGCCATGTGCAGCCATCTCTCTTGAAGTTAGCCCAGGCTCTGACTGCTGCACTATCTGGCTGGGGGTGGGAAGCAAGCTGAGTCCCCAAGAGCTTTCTGCAGCCACCGCAGCAGGGGACCAAAGGCAATCAGCCAGTCTGTCCTCTACTCCCTACTCTGTCCTATCCAGTCTTCCTGAGACCCTCCAGGTGCTTGAAGTACCCTCTCCTTCTACTTCAAAACTCTCAATAGGACCCACGCTCCAAGAAGCCTTCCTGGATTCAGGACGCCAACAACTGAGTGGTGCCCTGAATCCACACACCAGACTCCTACTTGCGCAATTCCCACTAAGCTTGCCCACTCTGAACTTGTCTTGTCCAACCTCAACCTAACATGGTTGTCATTAATAATAGAGCCAGACATTTAAAATAGAAACGTAATTTAGCCAGGTGTGGTGGTGCGTGCCTGTAGTCCCAGCACTGGGGAGGCTGAGGCAGGAGAATCACCCAGAGTTTGAGGCCAACCTGGGCTACACAGTGAATTGAAAGTCAGCCTGAAGTACATAGTGAGACCCTGTCTCAAAAAAAACCAAAAAACAAAAACCTAAAACAAAGACATAATTTAAACATGATAGGAAGTATTATACAAAAAAGATGAAAAAAATGACAGAAAAATGCAAAGATTCAATGTTGTATCTTGCATAATGAATTAACTAGCCTAAGAAATGAAGATCATTCAGTTAAAACCCCACAGAGACATCCAGAGCACTATATCTAGCTGTGCTCAATTCTTCCCTTCCTGCATTTGTTCACTGAGCATCATGTGAAGCGTAAGGACAGAAAGGTGACTAGGACATGGCCTTTGCTTTCAAACAGCTCATAGTCCAGAGGTGGGGCAGACACCAAACAGCTAATGGTACAAAGAAACCCCAGAACAGAGCCACAAAGCCTGTGGGAACCCAGGGCTGAGCTACCCGCTCGGCCTGCAAGGACTGGGAAAGATGTCCCCGAAGAGGCGACTTTTGATTTCACTTTTGAAGGATACATCTGAATTTAGTAGACAAAAAAAAAGAGGTGAATAAAGCAGTCCAAGCAATGCACCCCCATGTATGAAGAGGGCCTGAGTCGTAAATGGGTTTGTCTTACTAGAAGATGGGACATTTGGTGGGAAGAGAAGCCAGGGTAGGTACTGTAAGTTCCCAGCTCAGAAAGGCAATGTTTTGCGGGGGTGGCTTATTTTTTTGTTTGTTTGTTTTGGGTTTTTTTTTTCTTTTTTCTGTTTTGCTTTTTGAGACAGGATCTCACTGTGTAGCCCAGGTCAGCCTCACACTCTTGATCCTCCTGTTTTAGCCTCCTGAGTGCTGAGATTACAGGCATGACTACCATGCCTAGCTGGAGTTTAGATTTTAACTTGTTTGTTATTTGTTTTTTTGAGACAGAATCTTGCTATGAAGTTCAGGCTGGCCTTGAACTTGTGGTACTTGTCCTGCCTCAGCCTCCCTGGTGCTGAGATTATAGGCATGTGCCACTAGGCCAGGTTGGATTTTATTTTGGGTGTCTTTTTTTTTTCCTTTGGTGCTGGGGATCGAACCCAGGACCTTGTGCTTGCAAGGCAAAAACTCTAACCACTGAGCTAAATCCCCAACCCTTAGATTTTTAACTTGTAAGGAATGAGATGCTAAGATTTTTAAGTGGCCCCCCCCAAAAAAAGACCTAAATGGTTTTTAGGGTAGTGACTGTAGGCTCAAGGAGGACAGGCTCAAATGCTAGCACTGGGAGTCTCTTTTCCTTCCTTTGTCTCTACTCCTAGAACTCAGGACAGCACAGTCCTCAAAGGAGTCCAAAAACAGACCAAGAAGCCAGGTGTGGTGGTACACACCTGTAATCCTAGCACTCAGAAGACTGAGACAGGAGGATTACTACAAATTGGGGGCCAGCCTGGGCTACAGAGTGAGCTGGCCAGGATGAACTGCCCCCCAAAAAGACTAGGAAGAGGCAGGTCACAGACTCACCTGCTCTCCCAAAGCCCTTTTTGTTTTTTGTTTTTTTTTGTTTTTTTTTTTTGGTGGTGCCGGGGATCGAACTCACCAAAGCCCTTTTTTGTTCTAGGGTTCTCTTCTGGAATCTTAGTGCCAGTCTATCACTTATTAAGCCCACAAGAACACTGGCCTGCCAGCCACAGACCTGGGGTGAATTCCAGCTCTGCCATTTACTCCCAAGCCACAGCTATTTAACATTGTTAAGCCTCAGTTCATCTGTGAAGTGAGGACAACAGCCTCCAGGGAGTATGGACAACAGCCCCCAGGGAGTATGTGACATTCAATGAGACGCCACATGCACACTACTTTGTACTGTGCCTGGTGCTGGGTGCACTATGTCCCCCAGTGACTTCTTCACCCAAAATCACGACCGTGACCTTATTTGGAAACAGGGTCTTTGCAAATGTAATCAAGCTAAAATGAGGCCACACTGGATTAGGGCATCCTTAATGACTAGTGTCCTTATAAGAGGGAAATCTGGACAGACGGAGACCCAGGAGACAATGTCGTGGGGAGGCAAAGGTAGATCCTGAAACGACACAGCTACAAGCCAAGAACGGAGGACAGAAACGTGGAAAAAATTCTTCCCAAGAGCCTCAGAAGGACAGTACCCCACTGCTACTTGATATCAGACTTCTGGCCTCCAGATGTTTTGTTTTCTCCCCTCCCTCCCTTTTGTCCCTTCCCTTACTCCCTCCCTTTTTACAGTACTGGAGATTGAACCACTGCTATATCCCCAGCCCATTTTTTATCATTTATTTTGAGAAAGGGTCTCCCTAAGTCAGTAAGTTGCCCAGACTTGGCTGGAACTTGTGATCCTCCTGCCTCGGCCTCTCAGAATGCTGGGATTACAGATATATAGCACCAATCCTGACAAGTTTTTTGTTTTAAGCCATCCAGTCTGTATTAATTTGTCATAGCAGCCCTGGGAAACTAATATAAAGTAAGTGCTCAATAAAATAAATGTTATCTGCTATAATTATTAGAATCAGAAAGGCTCAAAAAAACAAGAATCAGAAAGGCTCTGGCAAAAGCTTGATGCATAGTGAATTTGTAATTATGTTCGTAAATCCCAGCACTCAGGAGGCTAAAACAGGAAAATCAAGAGTTCGAGACCAGCCTGGGCTACATGAGCTCAAAATTGTGGACTAGAAAGTGGCTAAAGGGAGTACTGCACTGACAGCACTGGAGACCAGGGCCACTCATGCACGGTGCCCTTCGCAGACTGGAATCCCTACGGCTGCCTCCTGCAGGTGAGCCCTGAGCAGCTTTTCAGAGAGCCCAGGGGGCTTGAGGCACATGCCTCCCTGGGCAGATGCCTATGGAAGGCAGTGAAGCGGTGACAGCACAAGTTTCAAGACTTTCTGTGTCAGTGCAGCGCAAGGAGGAATATTCTCCTCTGCTCTTCAACTTCCACAACTGTAAAACGGGCGGAACTTATCCTGCTTCCTCTGTTGATCTAAGTGAGGCCTCAAACAATGGTCACTGGTGTGAAAGCGGCTTAGATCTCTTTAGAGGTGACGGGGACCAAAAGTAGCCAGGAAAATCTCATTCTATAGTTAGCCTCAAACACTGTTTATCAGCCGCTTCTCCACAAGTCCAAGCTCTGCTGCCCCTGGCCCTCCACGCAGTGCAGAGGAGGGGAGGAAGCAAGAGGCACAAACCAGCAGCTTCACACAGTAGGGCTGCCACTCACACGTCCCAGGGGCACACCCCAAGTTCAGAGACTTCCGCAAGTCCCTCTACCCTCTCCTGCGCTCTCGCCTGCCGTTTATTGCTTTATAGCCCCAGACTGCTGAGTTGCGCTGACCTCTGCTCAGGACTGTCCTTCAGTCATGAGGCCTCGTGACTGAGACCAAGGACTGAGGACCTGGCCCTGGCCGACTCAGGGACACCAGCCACTCCTGCCCCCCTCCCCGAGCTGAGCCAAAGTTACTCATCTGTCAAGAGCTTGTGGACTTTTCCCATTCTCCCCAGGACCCCAGACTGCCCAGCTTTTTGCCCTAACAAAAAGGAATTCTCAGCCAGGCAAGGTGGCTGCCTATAATTCCAGCACTTGGGATGCAGAGGCAGGAGATCACGGTGAGTTCGAGGCCAGCCTGGACTACACAGTAACCTCAAGACCAGTTTTGTTTATTTATTTTCTTGGTGCTAGGGTTTGAAATCAGGGCCTTGTGCTTGCTAGGCAAGTGCTCTACCACTTGAGCCAAATCCCCAACCCTCAAGGCCAGTTGTAGAAATCCTGTCTCAAAGAAAAAAGAAAGAAAAATAATAAAGAATTTTTTTCTTTTGGTTTTTTGAGACAGGGTCTTGCTATATAGTGGCTTCAAATTTGCACCAATCCTTCTGCCTCAGCCTCCCAAGTGCTGTCATTACAGGTACGCACCATCGCACCCAGCCAAAAAAGGAATTCTTACTCTAAGAAAAAGCATTGTTCTGTTTTGTTTTGTGGTGCTAGGGCCTCGCATGTGGTCTACCACTGAGTTACACCCCTAGCCTCTGAAAAACATTCTCAACACTGAAAAGTTTGCAGAAGCCAGACATGGTAGTACATCCGTATACTCCTAGGTGGATGTACCTCTGGGTGGCTGAAGAAGGAGGATCACATGTTCTAGCCTGGCCTGGGGAATTTAGTGATTTAGAGAGAACCTGTCTCAATAAAAGGGAGGAGTGCAATACAATGTCACTCAGTGCAAAAGCCCTGGGTTCAATCCCCAGTACTGGGAGAAAAAGAAAAGGGCAAACAGAAAAATGAATTTCCCCAGAATTGGAGTCTGAAAGAATTCAAGAGCCTGTGTGATCTACACCAGCCAGAGGGATATCCTGCCTGAGGGAGTGCTGATAGGCTTTCCAGACCCATTTCACGGGTGGCAGCCCCTTCTTCACTGCCTGGGTGACTCTACCCCTGGGCCCCTAGTAGTCTACCCCAGCCATCAAGGAGTCGGGACTAGCACAGGCATCCCCTAGGGCTGCGCCTCAGTAGTTACCTCCTCAGCGTTCTCGCCTCCACCATCCTTGCCCGAGCTGCTGGGCTTGGCCGTGCCTTTGGCAAGCTTGGGGGGCTCCTGCTGGGAGAAGATGGAGTTAGGGTCAGCGGAGGCCTTGGCTGGACCTCTTCAGACTTGGTTGTGATAATGCTCTGTCCACCTCAACTCTTCAGTTAGAACCCACCTTGTGCCCAGCCCTGGGTGAAGGCCTACACAGAGGGAGATTCAGTGCCTTGAGCGGTTTAGAGTCTGCTTAGGAATCATTCCTAGCATACAGTACTTAAGCACAATGCTCTTCCGTCTGTCACTTTCCCAGGCTGTGGTTGGGCTGGATCTGGGGCTGGGGCTGGGAGTACCCTCAGGCAAGTGGAACCAGCATGGTGCTGAGGCTTCAGGGAAAAGCAACAGGCACAGCTGCCCAGACTGGCTTCTGGCTAACATCTTCACAAGGGGCCAGAGGCTTCCATGCTAGAGGGGTGGAAATCACCACTCTCCCCTCAGGACCATCCACAAAGACCAGGAGGCCAGGAGGCATTTTTTGGCTGTGACAAATAACACCCAGACAAGAAGGTGCTATTGGCCAAGCTAGGCATGACTACACACACCTGTAATCCCAGCACTCTGGGAGGCTGAGGCAGGAGGATTGCAAGTTCAAATTCAGCGATTTAGTGACTTAACAAAACCATGTCTCAAGATTTTAAAAAAATCTTTTTCTTTTTCTTTTTTTAAGGGCTGGAGATATAGCGCAGTGCTAAGTCCCCGAGTTTAATCCTGCATTTGGAAAAAAAAATAGTGCAAACATGCCAAAAGTACAGGACGTGTAACATCCAAAACGCCACACGCACCTCAACTGACAAGCACTGGACAGGGATGGGGTAAAGCCCTGAACTGCTACAAAGAATGAACACTAGTCTGAAGTTTCCCCTGGGAACCTGGTAGCTGGCTCACAGCCCTGGCCTGCTAGCATCTCTTCCTTTGCTTCAGGCCAAAAAAAAAAAAAAGCAACCACACAGGACAGGATGGGGAAATGTGAGAAAGACTTGGAGGTTTAAGTCTGACTCAACAGCAATCACCCATGTGCCCAGGTGACCTTCCACCCTATCAACAGACCTGTGCTGAGTACTTGGCACCCCAAGCCCGGCCTGGAGGATCTGAGTCAACCATGGGCCTCAGACTTGGGCTGGGAAGGGCAATGAGAAATCCTAATTTTTCTTAGGAGGAAATGCAACACACTGGGAGTTCATTCCAAAGCGGGGCCGGTGCAACAGCTGCAGGAACTGGGAGAGTTCACAATGGAAGGGAGGAGTCCTGGCAGGTGGAGAGCAAGATGGAGCTCAACTAGCCAATTCAGAGCTGCCATGTGGACTAAAGATGCAGCTTGTCCACGCAGACCCAAGGGCACAGAGCCGTGGGGTGAAGGTGCAGGAGGACAAGCTGGGGCTCCAACCCAAGGCTGAATTTTCTCACAGTGCAGTTGCATGGAAACTCCCCAGTCCTCAGAGCATTCAAGCAGAGGCTGGGTGACCTCCTCTAAGGCCTGCTGCAAAAGGGATTCAAGCCTCAAACGAGAACTGGATTGGAAGAGCTTGGAAAACACTCCCAGCTCTGAGAGTCTGCAATTCAATGGCAGCCAAGCCCCTTCAGCGAGAAGTGTTAAATCAAGTGATTGTGACTATGGGGGCAAAAGGATTTCAGGGAGAAGGGAGCTCTGTGTGGGCTGGAGCAGGGGAGGATTATGGGGGTGGGGAGGAAAAAGCCACTGCTGGGTGTGGAGCAGCCCGATTCGTTCATTGGCACAGGGTGAAGGAGCGCCTTTTTCATGCAGAGCACTCTTGTGCCCAATGCCCAGGCTGGCCACACTGACCGTCATCAGTCACAGTGTGGGGTGGGCAGAGAAAGGATGGGATGTGCAGGGAGGTCACAACCCCGAGGTGACTGTGCCACACCCCAATCACAGTATCTCAGACAAAACTGACCCTTTGTCTGAAAGTCTGATCGCATTTCGTGATGCTAAGCTTATTCTTTCTTGTACCCTTCCGCCCACCCTGTGGTGCTCAGCACAACACCAAAACGTCTCTCAGGGAATGGGCCTCAGAGAGACCCAGCTGCCACGGGGCGTGGGTGTGCGTGGGTAGCAGGGCCCCAGCCATGCTCCCAGCTCCTGCAGAACAGGTGACATGCACACATTGTGCCCAGCCCAGCTGTCAAGTGCTGAGTGACACTGTGGTTGAAAAGCAGTTTGGAGCCAGCCTGTGTTCGGACTCAACTTTGACTAGCTATGCCCTTGATACTGTGGGCAACCGCCATCTCTGAGCCTCAGTTTCCTCATCTATTAAACAACAGCAGTCATATCACCGATCCCCTCAGCACAGCTACTGGCACATGAAAACCCTACTGTCGATCAATGTCATTACTATTATTATTATCTGGGGGGGTGCTGGGGATCTCAGAGCCTTGTGCTTGCCAGGCAAGCACTCTACCACTGAGCTAAATCTCCAACCCCATTACTATTATTTTGAACAGAAAAGTGGGAGGGAGCAGGGGTGCTTCATCAAGAAACATAAAGGATAGAAGTCTCAGATCAGAACAGGATGCAAATCCTCTCAAAATGTTGACTCACAACCTATCCCCTAAGCACCTACTGTGTGCAAGGGCGGTCCAAACAAACATGGAGCTTAGTGATGATCTCAAAGGGAAAAGACAAGACCTATCCACAATTCATTCCAAGTCAGGCTGAAGAAGAAGGGTATGTGGCCTACTAAGGGTTCTGGGGAGGAGGGAGAACACAGAAAGGTTTTCTGGAGGAGGCAGTAAAGGACTAGAAGGATTGGACTGGCAGAGATGAAAGAGAAGGGAGACAGGCGACAGACGAGTGCAACATGTTCCATGTCCCCACCCCAACCAGGCAAACCTCAGTCACACTGCCACCTTGCTACCCCTCAGAACTTCCCAACCATTGAGGGAAGACAAATGCAGGCAAAACTCAAACGCATGCAGTTAAATCTCATAGAGAGTAAGAGTCATACCTGGCTCCACATAGCCCTATCTTCCCAATGCCCTTTTGCAGCTAAATACAGTCATGGTCTCAGCAAATCTAAGAATTTCTCTTCTAAGCGTCCAGTAGTCAAAGGCTCTCTGCAGATGGGGGAGTATCTGGTCCATCAGACTAAAAACTAGTCAGGATTGGGGACTTCACCACTTCTGAGTTCCACACCCCTTAGTTCCTGATACAGCTGACTTGTGTGGCACTGTCTGCAGATAAATTGCCTAAACCATCTCTGCATTCCCCTAATCAGCAAGGACAAGGCCTGGGTGATGCACACAACCTGTCCAGCTCACCACCTCAAGGGGGATCAGTGTCTACTACACCATCACCAACCCTGTGCTCAGAATCTCCAGCCCTTCCAAGTGTGGTGGCACATGCCTGTAATCCCAACACTCAGGAGGCTGAGGCAGAATTACCTAGAGTTTGAGGTCAGCCTGGGGTACATAGTTAGTTCAAGGCCAGCCTGAACTAAATTGCAAAACCCTGTCTCAGAGAGAAAAAAAAAACAAAACCCCAGGCCCGCTTCTATCCAGAGAGGTGACAGGGACAATCCAGAATCTCAGTAGCCTGGCAAATATTCAAGAAACCCAGGAGAATTTGATTGATAAAGTCAGAGATGACAGCCCAGTAGCTCAGCCAATCAGAGGGCAAATGAAAGCCATACACCTCTGGGGTCATCAGGAGGCTGGCCACAACCCAGGTCACAGCCAGCCCCACCAGGAGGGACCAGCCCCAGATAAGAAGCTGGGGGAGGCTGGAACTGGTATCCTAGCATCCTCCGTGTGAGTCTGTACCTCAAAGGAACCACACCTCTGAGTCAGACCTCAGCAACAGCAAGAAACACAGGGCAGAAAAAGGCAGAGATGAGGAACAGGGGAAGGCCGTCTGGAGGGAGAAGAGGAAGATGATGGATCAGGGGTAGAGTGCATGCTTAGCATGCACAAGGCCCTGGGTTCGATCCCCAGCACTGCAAATCTTAATAACAAGAGTAATAGTGTAGATGTTCAGGGATGGCGGGCCTGCAGGGTGGGAAGGAAAATTAACGTGACAGAGAGGGCAAATTTCTGATCTGAAGATAGTGTGGCCTGGGAAAAAGGAAAAATTCTGCACGGGTGCAAAAAAGGAAAAATGCAAAGATTATCCCAGAATTAGGAGTAAAGGGAGGAGCCTGCTAAGATTAAGAAAGGTGTCCCAACTAGGACGAGCCTGGAAGCCAGTTGGTGCCAGTTAGGAGGGCTTTGGTACAGAAGAGTCCTTCAAGTCAGGACACCTGATACTGCAGCTGGGCCTCCAACAGGATGTGTGACCTTGGACAAGTCCCTGCCCGGGTTGGGGCCTCAGCCTCCTCATCTGTACCGCCAGGGGCTGCCGGGCATGTGCTCAAAGCTGCCTTCCAGCACTGACGTTCCGAGGTTCCATGGACAGAAGGGCGCAGTCCTGGCTTATAAGTTTGTGTGTGAAGGAAGAACTGGAGGGAGGGGCCTAGGCCAGATTTGGGTGGAGGGGAGAGAAAAGAGGCGTACTTTCAGGTCGGGGGGTTAGGCGTGGATGGAGGGGGTGCCAGGGAAAGTGTGGAGAGGCTGTCCTAAACCGGGGCGGGGGGAGGGGGAAGGGATGGGCAGGGGCTGCACAGGGCGGGGGAGGAGACAGTGCTGGAGGGAGAGGCAGTCTCCGAGGAGGGCTGTCCCGAACCGGCGGGGGATCGGGCCCCGGGGAGGCGGGGAGAAACGCAGGGGAGGGACCGGGACTGGGACAGATGTGGAGGGAGGCTGCCGAGGCCGGGGCAAGAGGAGGGGACGAGGAGGGAGGCAGATGAAGGTGGGGGTCCCGTCTGGGCAGGGAGGGGGGCTGTCCAGGTTGCGGCACAGGCTGTGTGCTGCCAGCTGCGGGGTGCAGGGTCGGCCCCGGAGTCCCGCGGGGTCGCACGGGAGGGTCAGCCTGGCGCTGTCCCGGGCCTGGTTCAGGCCCCTCCCAGGGCTCCGCGAAGGCCCCGAGGCCGGGGCGCGGGGGAAAGGGCCACGCTCACCTTCTCTTTCTTCAGTTTATAGGGCATCTCGGCCCGTCCGGACCCGGCCCGGCTCCCGCGGCCCCGCTCCGGCTCCGGCTTTGCTCGGCCTCCCTCGGCCCGCTCGGCGTCCCTCCGCCACCGCCTGCGCGCTGCGCCCGGGTCGAGCGGCGCCGGCGCCGCCCATTGGCCCGAACTCTTGCAAACCTGCCTGACAACCGGGCGCCGCCTCCTCGGATTGGTCATCCAGGCCAAGCTGCTTCCTTTTTTTCTCATTGGAAAGAAAGAGTACAAACCGCCAGGGTTCGGCTTCTAGAATTGGCCCAGAAGGGAGATCCCGCCCTAAAGTGGGTCGGGCTTGGCGGAGGAGGCGGGGCCAAGGAGAACCCCAGCTCGGCTTCATGCGCTGCGCTCCAGCGTCGGGCTGCGGCGGCCTCGCCATTATTCGCGGCTCTTGGAGCCTGCTTCTCTCTCCAAGTGGCCCGCACCGCTTCCCCCCAGCCCCGTTCGAATTGGAGGAAAGACGCCCTACAGCGAAGGGCACCCTCTTACACTGGGGTAAAGTACCACACTTTGCAAGCGTACAATTGGTGAAGAAAGTTACCAAGGGCCTCCAGGGCATTTGTCTGTCCAGACTGGACTTGGAGTAGAGCAACGGGGAAAAGGAAGTGAGGAGCCCGGTTTATTGCAACTTTAGGACGTGAATTCCGTACCTATTGCAGGTGTCCTGCGATCGGGGAACCACTTAGATTAGAGCACCTGAGAACCAAGTGAAAAGCAGCCCTGCCCAAACCAGTCTTCTAATGAATAAGATTCAGTTCCTGCCCTCAAGGAGTTTGCAGTCTGGTGAAGTCTACAGACTTGGATAAGCAGATGATTAAATACAATGCAATAAATTACACAAACCTGAGTTGGCGAGGCCTGAGCTTGCCTGCTGCTGTGTAAAGCAGGCATATTCTCTAGGCCCAGCCCATCCACCCAGTCCTTAGTCCCTCTGGGACTCTAGGGACAGAGCCACATAAAGTAGGACTACCAAATGAAAATTGTCATCAATGTGAACCCAAGTGCCTAGTACCTCTTTACATGCTGTTTTAAAAAGGCAGGAGTCAGGCGTGGTGGTGCATGTCTGTAGTCCCAGTACTTGGGAGGCTGAGACAGTAGGACTGCCAATTGGAGGCCAACCTAGACTACACAGCAAGACCCTGTCTCAAAAAAAAAAAGCAAGAATGGAAAATTTCATGTTTATGACCTGAGCTACTTCCAAGAACTATTCTTAGACATTTAGGGGTTGGGGATTTAGCTCAAGTGGTAGAGCTCTTGCCTAGCAAGCACAAAACTCCGAGTTCGATCCCCAGCACCCAAAAAAGAAAAAAAAAAAAAGAGCAAAGATTTACTTAGACATCTAAATAGTTTGTCTCTGTGGGTTGGGGAGTAGAAATACCCTATGATATGTAAATCTAATATTCAATTTTCAGGGATTTGACTTTCAGATATTTAAGAATGTATTCTATACAAAATAGAAGACTAACAAGGTACTCAGCTGTGGAGTGGAGAAAGCAAGGTCCAGGAAAACGAGATTGTCACCACCCAATCCGTTCATTATAAATGAAATTCAGAAACTTAATGATTGGAGATGTGGCCTGCCACCCTCTAAGTGGAGTTAGAAATTGAAGATGGGGATGGAGTCTTCACAGCACCGATAGGAGGCCGGCTGTTGGCTCAGCACTCAGGACAGAAGCCTTGAACCCTTCCCTCTGCCTGCCCTGCAGTCTGTCTTCCTCCACGATCCAGTGAACAGGGCTCCAAGGACTGGTGGGGGAAAGCAACCGGGTTGGAGGGACGAGAAAAGCTGTTTCGTGGAACTAGGACAGGACAAGAGCGCTGGAACATGAGTTTTGTACTGGATGTGTCAGGACGGGTGTGGCAGCACCAAAACACTCCAGGGCTAGTGAATCACATGTAGTAATTCAGCCAGCAGCCATTACATACCCATACGCATGTCTGAGACAGTTTTATAATCCTATCACTCCTTCTGCAACATTCCCGGCAACCCCGACCTTAGTGCTTACAGCTGCGTGGGGCAAACAGTATGCATTCCACAGAGGCGTGGACCTCTTCCTAAATATTCCACCGAGTGCTCCGAGGCCTGGGCGGAGCCAGTCAGGAGCACAGGGGCGCAGTGAACAGTCAATAAACAGTTGATACGTGCTGTGGGGTGTGGTGATCGAGAAGATGCCACTCCGCTGGAGTGCAAATTCTTCCAAGGGCGCATGCGTGCGGCCACGCAACTGCAGTGATTACACATCTTGCCATCGAGGCACGGCCCTGATTACCCTGGGCACAGAACACCCTACGACCCCTCCCACTTTCTCTCGCGCCGCCGCCGGAAGCGGAAACGGCGCGCCAGCTTGGGCTTCCGGCTTGCTGACTCCGGAAGCGGCGGTCTGCTGGTTGGTCTCCAGTCACCATGGCGCTGGCTGTCCTGCGGGTCCTGGAACCATTCCCGACCGAGACACCCTCGCTGGCCGTGCTGCTGCCGCCTGGGGGCCTATGGCCTGCGGTGGGCCTGGGCCTGGTGCTGGCGCTGCGGCCTGCGAGCGAGGGCCCGACGGGGCCGGCGCTGCTTGTGGCCGCCCTCGAGGGGCCGGGTGCGGAGGCCGAGGCGCGCGGCCCGGGGCCTCCCCAGCTGCTGGTCAGCCGCGCGCTGCTGCAGCTCCTGGCCCTGGGCTCCGGGGCGCGGGTGCGGGCGCGGCCGGTGCGGCGGCCCCCGGCGCTCGGCTGGGCGCTTCTGGGCGTCTCGTCCGGGCCGGGGCTCGGGCCTCGCGGGCCGTTGCTGGTGAGGCGCGGGGAGACCCTTCCGATGCCCGGGCCGCGCGTCTTGGAGACGCGGCCGGCGCTACAGGGGCTTCTGGGCCCGGGGACCCGGCTGGCCGTGACTGAGCTCCGCGGACAGAGCAGACTGGGCCCGGAGCCGGGGGACAGCAGCCGGCCGCCGCCCCCGCCCGTGGTGTCGTCCTTCGCGGTGTCCAGCACGACGCGGCAGCTCCAGGGAGCGCTGGGAGGGACTGGAGATGCGCTGGGCGTGAGCCGGAGCTGCCTCCGCGGCCTCGGCCTTTTCCAGGGCGAGTGGGTGTGGGTGGCTCGGGCCGGAGAGTCGTCTGACACTGCCCAGCCGCATCTGGCCAAGGTGCAGGTCCTGGAGCCTCGCTGGGACCTCGCCGAGAGACTGGGACCCAGCTCGGGGCAGCCGCGAGAACCGCTTGCCGACCGCCTGGCGTTCGTGCCCGCCACGCTGGCTTTTAATCTCGGTTGTGACCCTCTGGAAGTGGGAGAGCTCAGAATTCAGGTAGGGATGCTGCCTCTTCCTTACACCATCATTTCAGCCATAACTGAATTGGAAGGGTAGAGCTGTCGAATTTAGGACCTTTTCATTTACTGTTCCTTAGCCTTACCATTCTATGTAGTCAAAGGTTTCATAAGCCTCCATACTGCAGTTCCTGTAGGGAAGGGCTTTCAGCTGTTCACGTGTCAGATGAGGTTTACAGTCAAGTTACCAGGTGTTTATAGTAATCTACAGTCAAGTTACCGGATGTTTGTAGATTACTACAAACACCAGGTGCTTACTGGACTGCTGAAGTGTATTCAGCATTGTGCTGGATAGTACAGATGTTCCTCATTTAACGACCTGCCTGTTAACGACTATTCAGACTTATGACCCACCGCTGGGATTTATTATCTCTTTTTTGTTTTTGTACAGTTCTGTGCATCTTGTTGATAGAGCCTCAGTATCTTTTTGTACAATACATGTTTACACAATACTGTAATTTTTGCTGATTGTACTATACAGTATTGTAGTTTTGTGCATTACAGTACTGCATATGAGAGTTATGCAAAGAAAAGCAAAGTCACCAAACTGAGGTTTCCTTTGACAATTTCTTTGTTCTGAATATTGTACATACTATATAGAATTCCTCCTTTAGCAACCAATTCATTAACGACCTGGTCTCAGGAACCAAAATTGGTCCTTAAAGGAGGAATGCCTGTATGTAGCCTATTTTAGGCACATTCACAAATCATATGCAGATAAACACAGCATTCATGAAAAGATAAATGTCTTCAAAATACGTATTTCTGTAATGTCTGATTTTGGGGAAAAGTAAGCTGACATTTCTTTGCCTTCGCTACCTAAAATATATATGGCTTGCCTGTTTTGATGCAGAAGGGCATGATCTGGAGTGTGATCTTATGGAACTTGTCGATCACGTATGATACGGGCAAAACAGCTGTGCCAAAGGGCCAGAAAAATTTATCGGTGCACTTTTTATTGGGCTCATTTCTAGGACTATTTGCTTCCACCTGTTCCTCAGGTGATAATAAAACTGATTCATTTGTAGTTAAATTCTCAGAATTAAACTCTTCAGAAGTGATGTTACCTTTAAAACTTTGTGAGATGTGGAAATGTCTCATATGGGTGCACATTTTTTTTTTTTAATTTCAACAGTACATTTTAAATATACATAATGATACCATTCATCATAAGGAATTTGTACCTGTACATGATATATCTTGCTGTTGCTTTTTTCCCCATTCCCCTCCCGTCCCTTCAACCCTTCCTCTCCTCATTTATAAAAGCTTTGTTTCCATTTTTTCTTCTATTCTTTTTTTTCTTGTCCCTCCATTCCTCCCCCACCCTCCTTTGTTCCCTTTCCCCTCTGAACAATTTCTTCCCTTTCCCAATATAATACATTTTAGTCCTTATTTACACTTGGGTGCACATATTTTCTCAAGGGTTATATATAAACTTCAGGGGCTGGGGATTTAGCTCTGTGGTTAGAGCGCTTGCCTTGTAAGCACAAGGTCCTGAGTTCAATCCTCAGCACCAAAAAAATAAAAATAAAAATAAACTTCAGAAGCACAGGAAACAATTAAACAATTATCACTGTTATTCTTGGCTCTGTGATTGTTTTGTGTGTTTAATGTTTGTCTTGCACTCCTAGCTAGTAAACTCCTTTACTACACACTTTATCTGTCTTTCTATCCTCCATTTGTGCAGATGCAGACAGAGCAGTGGCTCCATTAATGCCAGTTTCACTGTCAAAGATATTTGGCTTTTCCAAATTTTTACAGTGAAGCAGGTTCATGGTTCTGTGATATCGTAGTAGTAGTTCAGTTTCATTGGTCCCTTGCAGTGACTTGCAGAAACTTCTTTAATAAGTCAGAATTGGATATTCAAAACACAGCTTCTAAAAAATACAAAAAAAAAACCCAAAAAATAAAAACACAGCTTCTGGGGGCTGAGGATTTAGCTCATTGATAATGGTTAGGCAAGTGCAAGGCCCTAAGTTTGATCCCCAGCACTCTGGGGGCTGAGGCAGGAGAACCGTCACCAGCCTGGGCTACATAGTGAGTTCAAGGCAGCCTAGACTGTGTAGTGAGACCCTGTCTCCAAAACGACAACAAAAACATAGCTTCCAGCAATATCAACTGTGTGATCTATGTAACCTTGAAGAACTCATGGAAGCTGCTAAGATGCCAGGAAAGGGCATGTGAGGAAATACGAGAGCAAACACTTTATTGATTTGTTAAAGATCATATCTAGATTGCATCATTTTGCTATTTTTTTTTTTTTAAAGACAAGATCTCACTATGTAGTTTAGGCTGGCCTTGAACTCACTATGTAGTTTAGGCTGGCCTCAAACTCACAGCAAGCCTCCTGCCTCAGCCTCCTGAGTGCTGGGATTACAGCCGTGAGCCACCACACCCATCTTAAATGAAGAGTTCTATGTAATATGTACATTACAGGATTCAGAACAAAGAAATGGCCAAAGGAAACTCCAGCTTGGTAACTTTGCTTTTCTTTGCATGATTCTTATATGCAGTACTATAATGTATGAAAGAATATAAAACTACAGTACTGTAGAGTATAATCAATAAAAAGTAGGATTATAAACAAGATGTACAAAAAAACAAAATTGAGGCTCTATAAACAAGATATACAGGAAAGGGGGATTTAGCTCAGTGGTTAGAACTCATAAGGCCCTGAGTTCGAGCCCCAGCACCAAAAAAAAAAAAATATACAGAACTGTACCAAAAAAGGTCATAAGCCTGAACAAGTCATTGAATCAGGTAGGTCATTAAACAAGGAATATCTGTACATAGAAATGGAAGTGACTGTGGTTTCCTTCTGGTTGGAGGAAAATCTACTCAGAATGGAATTCATTTATCTGAGCCAACCTGCTTCATTAAGATCATGTCCTTTTCCCATTGCCTGAATTCAGAGTGTCCCCTAATGTTCACTTCATAGCCCATTGGTTGCCTAGTGACACTCAAAGGCCTTGTGAAAATGTCTTTGCCCTTTCACTGGCCGTAGGCCAAGTTAAAGGTATCCCAGAAAGGTTCTCATTATTGGGGAGATTTTTGGAGCTAGAATCAAGAAAAGAGGTCACGTTGCTTTCTGATACGCATTTAAGCAGACTTGTCCAGGCCATATGCAGCCATAGACAGCCAGTAATACAGCCCCACAAGACTGTAAACTTTGAACGCTATTACGTGATTCCTAGTGATATTTTCATGCCTCGACTGCACAGTGTTCAACAGGCTGCGTAGATGACAGTGGAACCCTTTGTAGAGGTGGCCGCAGTGCAGGGCTAACTCCGCAGCATGTGTTAGATGCTACATGTGCTTGTGGGAGTTGGCAAGTAAAACGCAGGGACTACCAATAATACTGCTAACTATATTACATACTTTATGGGTGGCCCAAGACAATTCCTCTTCATTCACTGAGGCCCACACAAGCGACAAAATGTTGGCTACACATGTGTTGGAGGGAGAGGTTTGGGCTTTCTAGGAGGGTAGAGGTATTTGGTTCTGCTACCTCAGCCCCTACTTCATTGATTATGGGAAGGGTAGAGGTTGGGAGAGATGAGTTACCAAGAGACAGGGTCAGCCTGACTCCTCTGGAGTAGATTCTAAGGTGCTGATTATTTTTCCGATAGAGGTACATGGAAGGCTCCGTCAGGCCTGAAGACAAAAGAAGCTGCTCATTGCTGCCTGGACCTCCGTTTGCCAAAGAGATACACATCGAAATTGTGTCCGCTCCTCACTATAGCTCTAATGGAAATTATGACCAGGTTCTTTATCGGCACTTTCAGACACCCAGGTTCGCTGCCTGCCCCTTTAGTAAAGATGCCTCTCGACCTCCTTGCCCTCCTCCTGTTTCATGCCTTGGATCCAGGAATCAGAATTGCAGGGCCTCTGGTTAAAAGAAGCCCATAGTTAGGTGTATTTCACCCAGGAGCCTCTTGGTGTGTCAGGCAGGCAACAAAAAGAGAAATCTGAACCATTCTGAATTGACAAAGAAATGTGTTTAATCAAAATGGACTCCAGCTGGGTTCAGTGGTCCACACCTGTGGTTCAAGGCTAGCCCGAGCAATTTAGGAAGACCTTGTCTCAATATTTAAAAAATGTGCTGAGGATATAGGGTAGAGTGTCCTTTGGTTAGATCCCTAGTATCACAAAGGGGGAGGAGGCAAAAGACGAGAAAAATAGAGCACACAGAGAAGAAAGAAGGAACTCCAAAAGACCCAGAAGTTTTCTGTCTCATTGGTCTCTGGCCTCTATGTGGTCTCATTCTGGGTATTCCTGGTTCTGGACTGCTGCTGGGGACTTTGGGTGCACAAGAGACAGACCCTAGGAAAGAGTCTGCACTCGGGGTGGGCATGGGTGACGTGTCAGGCACAGCTCTGCGGGAGCTGACCAAGGCTACTCCTGTGTTGCAGGGTGGTCCAGGAAGGTGATGTTCTGTGTGTGCCGGTGGCTGGGCAAGTGGAGGCCCTGGAAGGAAGTCCAGAGAGACTGCCCAGGTATGTAGCCACCTCCTGTCCCACCCCTGGGATTTGTAACCTGGGTGCAGTTCTATAGTGTCCCCGTCCCAAATTGTATGGAGTAATTTTGTGCCTAAGAATATTTTGCTGTTGCTGTATACATTTTTCTGGGGAGGAAGAAAAAACTTTCAAGTTCCCAAACAGGTACATGAATGAAGAAAGGTTAAGAACTGCTGCTGGAGCCAGGTGAGGTGGCACATGCCTGTAATCCCAGCACTCAGGAAGCTGAGACAGAAAGATTGCCAAGAGTTCAAGGCCAGCCTGAACTACATATCGCGACCCTGTCTCAACATCACCCCTCCACCAAAAAAAACCCCACTGCCTAGGGCTGGGGATGTAGCTTAGCATGCAGAGCTTTTTGGGTTCCATCACCAGCACTGCAAAAAAGAAAAATAGTCGCCATTGCCTGCTACTTCTGGGAAGTGCTTATCCTCAGACTGCCTAGCGGTCCTGGGTAAAGGGACACAAAATGATTTAGAGGGGCCAGGGGTACAGCTTGGCAGAAGAGCACTTGCCTAGCATATCTGAGGCCCTGGGCTCCATCCCCAGCATGCCAAAAAAAAAAAAAAAAAGAGAGGCTAGTTTCGTGTTCTCAACCAAGATAAGATTCTGTCCTTTGCATTCTTGACCACGGTACTGTTTGGGCAGAACATAAGGAGACACAGAGCGAGGCATGTGGTGCACACTTGTAATCCTAGCTGCCTGGGACTCGGGGGCTGAAGGATAGCAAGTTCAGGGCCACCCTGGGCAATTAATGAGACCCTGTCTCAAACTGGGCCTGCCCAGCCTGGCGTACACCGGAAATCCCAGTACATTAGAGTCTGAGGCAGGAGGATTGCCACAAATTCAAGGCCAGCCTGAACTATATAATGAGACCCTGTCTCAAAACAAATGGAATTTAGCTCAAATGGTAGAATGCTTGCCTAGCTAATTTGATCTCCAGCACCGAAAACAAAACAAAAAACACTACCCTTGGTGGTCCACGGCTGTAATCCCAGCACTCTGAGAGGCAGAGGCCGGAGGATTGCAAGTTGAAGCTCAGCCTGTGAAATTAGCAACTTGGTGAAACAATGTCTCAAAAAATAAACGGAGGAGTAGTCAGTGTGAAGGCCCTGGGTTCAGTCCCTAGTACCTAGCATATGTAGGACTGCATTCAGTCCCTGACAATGCAAGAACAACATACAGACTACGATTTCTACCCTAGTCAGTGCGGTGTACACATGCTACTCCATAGTTCTGTCTCTGAAAATGAATTGCTGCCAGCCCCTCAGAGATGAGAAGCGGACGATAATCGAATCCTTGGGAAAGGGGTATGTGGGTTTGAGATCCAGGCTTCATTGGACCTCTTTCCTGCAGGTGGCACGAGGTGTTTTTTAAAGTAAAGAAAACCATCGGGGATACTCTGGGTGGGCTGCCTGGTGCCTACTTGGCTGACACCACGCACACTTCCTTGTATATGGTAAGGCCAGATGGGAGCCAATGAGGTAACACGGTGCAGGTGGGGTTCAGACCTAACGCTGCCTCATCCTCTCAGGTGGGCACCACCCTGAGCCCTGTGCCTGCACGCCCTTCTGGAGGGCCCAGTTTCTGGGGCAGCTTATCCCCTCCTGGCCTGGAGGCCTTGGTGACTGCACTCTGTGCCGCCCTGAAGCCTCGTCTGCAGCCAGGGTGAGTGTGGCCACTGCTCAGGGCCTCGGGCGTGGGGCAGCCAGAGAAGGGTTCCTAGTGCTTCGCCCAGATCTGGGTCCCCTAGCTGCTATGCCCAGCCCAGGCCCCCGGCCACCTCCATTCTGTAGCAGACTCAGGTCCTTCCTGGACAACCTCCACCCCTAGGTCAGCGTAGGGGAAGATGCTCCATCCAGGCAGCTATCTCTGGGGTGGCCCTGTCCTTGGGCATCCACTGGCCAGCATGGCCCTCAGGTTGCAGCATCTAGCACCAGAGCCCCAAGTGTAGATCCGGATCCCTGCCTGGTGCCACTCAGCACTGTTGAGACCGGCCCTCCCGAAGGCGCAGCTGACTGCAGGGCACTGGCCTGGCTGTGGGATGTGCCCCACACCCTTGCCAGAGCTCCAGAGACCTCACTGTGTAGAGAGGGAGCAGGGATAAGGGTCCCTGGTCATAGAGACTCCAGCAGAGGTCTGTTCTGTTTGCAGGGGAACCCTGCTGACAGGAACGAGCTGTGTCCTCCTGCACGGGCCCCCAGGCAGCGGGAAGACCACCGTGGTATCTGCTGCTTGCAGTCGCCTAGGGCTGCACTTGCTGAAGGTGAGGCTCCCTGGCCAGGCACAGGCTTGGCAGCCTCCTTTCCCCTCCGTCTGTCATCAGTGGCCCAGTGTGTCCCGATGAAGCGGGGCTGCAGGGGTCCTTCCGAGGAGGGAAACCAGGAAATGGGGAGGGCGACAGAGGTGGCCCTCCGAAGATGATTTGTGTGTCAGCCGGTGTGTCCTGACTCCTCTGCCCCCATCACACCTGTCCCTTGCTCACAGACCCTGGATGCCCCCTGCAGGTGCCTTGCTCCAGCCTCTGTGCAGACAGCAGTGCGGCCACAGAAGCAAAGCTGCAGGCTGCCTTCTCCCGGGCTCGCTGCTGCCGTCCTGCCGTCCTGCTGCTCACAGCTGTGGACCTGCTGGGCCGGGACCGAGATGGACTGGGTGAAGACCCCCGGGTGATAGCCACACTTCGTCACCTCCTCCTCGAGGAGGATCCCCTTAGCAGGTGCTCATGCAAGGTGGGGCCCAGCCTTTGTCATTCTTGCCACACCCCTGTGGCTTCTCTTTGGGAACTCCATGCAGGTGTTCAGAGGGAGGACCTGGCAGAGTATTTCTTTTCGGAGTTGAGGGGTGCTGGGAATCAAATTCAGGGCCTTGCACTTGCTAGGCAAGCGCTCTACATCCCCAACCCGACTGGGTGTTTCATGACGCTAGGTTGAAGGGAAAGTGCAGCTTCCGACCTCAGTGTGCTTCCATGGGAAGCACAGGTCCCCCCAGGCATCCCTGGACTCCATCCCTGCCACCCCACTGTCCTCACCCTCTGCCTGCACTGTCCTGCAGCTGCCCTCCACTGATGGTTGTGGCCACCACGAGCCGGGCCCAGGACCTGCCCACTGACGTGCAGACGGTGTTTCCTCATGAACTGGAGGTGCCTGTGCTGACCGAGGGCCAGAGGTTCAGCATCTTGCGGGCCCTCACTGCCCACCTGCCCCTGGGCCAGGAGGTGAACCTGGCACAGCTTGCCCGGCGGTGTGCGGTGAGTGCCTCACAGGGGCCAGGGTAGATGCCGAGAGCTCCTGCTTGCCATGCCTGCTCAGGTTCCTTTTGTGGCTTCCCAGGGGTTTGTGGCAGGGGACCTCTGTGCCCTTCTGACCCACAGCAGCCGGGCAGCCTGCACCAGGATCAAGAGCTCAGGGTAAGAGAGGGCGAGGGTCAGACACTGGTGGGGGAAAGCAGCTGGGGAGGAGGGGAAGGGAACTGGACACCTGTGAGGAGACCACCTATCTGGAGGTCCTCAGCCAGCCCGTTTCTCTGCAGCTCAGGGGGCAGCCTGAGCGAGGAGGATGAGGCGGAGCTGTGTGCCGCTGGCTTCCCCCTCCTGGCCGAGGACTTTGGGCAGGCACTGGAGCAGCTGCAGACAGCTCACTCCCAGGCTGTGGGGGCACCCAAGGTGGGGTCTCCAGTGCTTGGGGTCTTGGAGGAGAGGGATAGTTCTCACACACACATGCCCCAACCTCACGTTCCTGCTCCTAGATCCCCTCGGTGTCCTGGCATGATGTGGGTGGGCTGCAGGAGGTAAAGAGAGAGATCTTGGAGACCATCCAACTGCCCCTGGAGCACCCCGAGCTGCTGGGCGTGGGCCTGCGACGCTCAGGCCTTCTGCTACATGGGCCCCCAGGCACTGGGAAGACCCTGCTGGCCAAGGCGGTGGCCACAGAGTGCAGCCTGACCTTCCTCAGGTGTGTGAGTCAGCAGGGGAGGCAGGGGATGAGGGCCACCCACGAGGCAGCCGTACCTGGCTGACTACCTCGCCCTGACACAGCGTGAAGGGGCCAGAGCTCATCAACATGTACGTGGGCCAGAGCGAGGAGAACGTGAGGGAAGGTGAGCAGCTGAGACAGCCTCCAGCCCTCCCCAGACCCCACCCTTGGGTGCTGAGTACTCTCCTGTGTCACGCCCCTGCCCAGCTGAGTCTGGGCCCTGCAGTGCCATAGTCTGGCTTCCCACCCTCCTGGGAGCCCCTTGCTCAGTGTTTTCCAGGGCCAGGGCTGCTGCCCCATGCATCATCTTCTTTGATGAGCTAGACTCCTTGGCCCCGAGCCGAGGACGAAGTGGAGACTCTGGAGGTGTGATGGACAGGTGGGTTCAGGCTGGAGGATGGGAGACAGCCATAGCAGTGTGCAGACCAGAACCCCAAATCCAGTCTCTGCCCTTTTACTTCTGGATGAAATGATGGAAACTAAGAGGGGCTATGGAGTTGGTGTGGAATGTCAGGGGAGTGGGGCAGGGACAGACCAGGGACTTTGGCCTTGCTTCCTCCCCTGCAGGGTGGTAGCTCAGCTCCTGGCCGAGCTGGATGGGCTTCACAGCACCCAGGATGTGTTCGTGATCGGAGCCACCAACAGACCAGACCTCCTGGACCCTGCCCTCCTGCGGCCTGGCAGGTGGGCATATGGGACTGCTCACCTGTGGGACTCTGCCCCATCTGGTACCTCTGTCACCCCTTGTGGCTGAGCCCCCTGACACTTCTACTGCCTGTCTCCCTAAAGATTCGACAAGCTGGTGTTTGTTGGGGCAAACGAAGACCGGGCCTCTCAGTTGCGTGTTCTGAGTGCCATCACCCGCAAGTATGCCCTGGGTCCGGGGTGGCTGGGGACACATGCCGCATGCGGGGCAGCTGCTCAGTGCTGGCCTGTGAGGGATGGAGGAAGCTGACGTCAGCAGTGACGAGTCTCTGCCCACAAACAGGTTCAAGCTGGAGCCCTCGGTGAACCTAGTCAACGTGCTGGACCACTGCCCCCCCCAGCTGACGGGAGCAGACCTCTACTCTCTCTGCTCCGATGCTATGACATCCGCCCTCAAACGCAGGGTTCGTGACCTGGAGGAAGGTGAGCCACTCACAGCCCCAGAGCTCAGTCAGGAAGCCAGCAGGGGACACCGAGCAGGAAGGTGCCTTTCCAGCCTCACTCCCCCTTGTTGTCCATAGGGCTGGAGCCAGGGAGCTCAGCTCTGCTGCTCACCATGGAGGACCTGCTACAGGCCGCTGCCCGGCTGCAGCCCTCAGTCAGCGAGCAGGAGCTGCTCCGGTACAAGCGTATCCAGCGCAAGTTTGCTGCCTGATAGAAGCTGTCTGCTGCTGGGACTTGCCTCCATGGCGAAAGGTACCTCCGGGGCTCCTCAGGCTCGGCCCACCTGAAGGTCGCCTCCCTCACTAGATGGCCTGGTGCAGAGAGGTGTCAGAGCACCAGCACCCGTTCAAGGGCATCTCCTGTCTCTGTCCAGGCCAGCCCGAGACTGCCAGCTGCTCAGGCCTAGTCCTGGGACAGCCTGAGGCCTGCTTTGTGGCAGAAAATAAAGCATGTGCTCCCCCCTGCTGGTGGTGTGGGGAGCTGCATAGGAAGAGTCTACATGGTCCTAACTGAAACACAGGCAGAGCACTGACAGGCACAAGCTGTATTGTTTCTGCCCCCGTTTGCTTGAGCCACATCGCTGCTCCTGGGGCCACGTTCAGTCTGTCCTCTTGAGCACATGGATGAAGTAACAGGGAACATAGTCCTGGCCCGGCTTGTACGCCTTGAAGTCGCCCAAGATGCTGTGCTGGCACTTGCCCCCGAAGGCTTCTTGCAGCAGCTCCGTGAAGGACGCCAGGCAGTGCGGAAAGTAGGACAGCCGGAACTTGCTGCGCCAGATGGCAGACCGTGAGGCTGTGGCCTCGGTGCTCCCCACCGCCACCCCTGCCCAGTCAGGTGCTACCTGAAGCTTGGGGCACTGTCCCGGCCGGCATCTGGCAACTGCACCGTATAGTCCAGTGTCACCATGTGGGCTCTGTTGTTCACCATCAGCACTGATGTCTTGATGTCCTTGGTCAGGTCACTCTAGAGGCAGTGGTGGGGCTGTATTAGCCTCTGCAACCCCAGGGCTGTGGACCCAGGGGTGCCCGCCCCAGGGCCCACCTTGTAGTAGATGTTCTTTCCTGCAGGGGCACACCCGGTGCTGAGGATGTGGTCATAGTTGCGATGGTCGATGACCAGCAGGCCACCAGGCCGCACCATGCTCGCAATGTTCCTCAGTGCCAGCCGGTGCTCGCTCTGGTCACCTGGGCTCCAGGCAGGGGCAGAAGCTCTGTCACCAGCCTCCTCTCACGTCTCCCGCCAGGGGCAGAAAGCAGTCTGCTCTGTCCAGAGAGCAGGTGCAGGGCCACACCACTCACCTTTGCAGTCTGGCAAGTGGGCAAAACTGTTCCCAAGGCAGATGACGGCATCAAAGCCACCGCCTTCCAGCTGGGGCACGTCTTTGTCCAGAGTCATCCAGTTGGCTTCTTCGATGACTAGGGCCCAGGAAGGGAAGAGAAAAGAGAATAGCATTGCAAGGACTAGGAGTTGTCAGCTTCTCTGAGGGCAGAGCTTCGACAAACACAGGACTGCCCCTCAGCTGAGGGGACTGTTGAGGATGGAGACTGGGCAGGAAGGAGATGGCATGTTGCGGGGGAGGGCATGGTGCTTAGGGACCGTGACTGGGAGGAAGGACTACACACAGTTACATGAGCCCTCCAAGCTGGACTGATGATGGGCACCATCTGGATGTAGGCAGTGTGAAGGACCTGGGTTCGGTGCCCAATACTAACCCCCTCCCCCAAAAAAAACCACCTAGCTCTTTGGACCCACAAATCTCCACCAGTCAGAGGCTGCAGCAGGGGAGGGCCGAGCCCAGGGGTTCACGATCAGCCTGGACAACAGCGAGACGCCCATCTCAAGGACTGGGCAGGTGTGGCGGTGCATGCCTGTAGTCCTAACATTCTTGAAAAACTAAGACAAGATTGCAGGGCCGCATAGCAAGACCTGTTTGAAGAAAGGCTGGGGAAGTAGCTCAGTATGAAAGCCCTGGGTTCAGTCCCCAGTATTCAAAGAAAAAATTCCAGCTCTTGAGCTGTGGTACCTGCTTGTGAGGCCCGAGTTTCCCCCAGGGAAATGACAGTAATACTGCTGTTCCCACCCCATGTAAAGGAGCCCAGGGTAGAGAGAAGGCACCCCTGGGTGGCAGGGCTTGCCCAGGAGGGACAGACGTACCCCATCTGTCAAAGGCTGGCTCCCGCCGCCGGTTCCACCGCTCTTTTAGTGCATACTTGAGCATCTTGTCGCTGGCGTCCACACTCATCACACTGAAGCCCTCTTCCACCAGCATGATGGAGTCCACCCTGGGGTAAGGGGAGGGTGGTCAGCCCTGCACCTTTGCCTCCTTTCCGTGACCACATTGCCTCATGCATCCTTTCTAC